>JAGFNQ010001538.1:119870-140333 GCA_024364735.1 Boesenbergia rotunda | reverse complement strand
CTGGAAACTGGCATCTGTATACCCACGTATTACCATATCTCCTTCTCCATATATTAGGAACACATCCTTAGTTCTTCTTAAGTACTTAAGGATTGTCTTGACAGCCGCCCAATGATCCATTCCTGGATCCGACTGGTATCTGCTTGTGACGCTCAAAGCATACGATACATCGGGCCTTGTACATAACATAGCATACATGATAGATCCTATCGCGGATGCATAAGGAATCTTATTCATGCAAATCCTCTCGTCTTCTGTGCGCGGACACTAGACTTTGAAAGGTTGATCCCATGCCTGATGGGAAGGTAACCTTTCTTTGATTCTGACATGCTAACCTTTTTAGCAGTTGGTCTATTATATGTAGATTCTGGTGAAAGACAAGCAACCGTTTTGATCTATCTCTATATAGATTCTATCCCAAGGATATAGGGTTGCTTCTCCCAGGTCTTTCATGGAGAAAGTTTTGGACAACCAAATTTTAACTGTCTGTAAGACTGATATATCATTTCCTATAAGTAATATGTCATCGACATATAATACTAGGAATACGACTGCACTCCCACTAACCTTTTGTACACACAGGTTCGTCAGGATTTTGTGAGAAAATCAACTCTTTGATTGTCTCATCAAAACGGATGTTCCAGCTCCTAGATGCTTGCTTCAGTCCATATATGGACCGTCGAAGCTTGCATACTTTGGTTTTGTCAACCGATGTGAAACCTTCAGGTTGTATCATGTATACATCCTCAAGCAGGTTTCCATTAAGGAAAGCTGTTTTCACATCCATTTGCCATATCTCATAATCATAATGAGCTGCTATGGCTAGGAGCATCCGAATGGATTTAAGCATAGCTACTGGCGAATAGGTTTCGTCATAATCAATTCCTTGTTTCTGACGATATCCTTTTGCCACTAATCTAGCCTTAAAGGTAACTACATTACCTTCCATGTCGGTTTTCTTCTTGAAAACCCACTTGCACCCTATAGGCTTAATCCCTTCAGGTGGGTTAACCAAGTCCCATACTTGATTTTCGTACATGGAATCCATTTCCGACTTCATGGCCTCAAGCCATTTGTCCCTTTCTGAACTTTTCAGAACATCTTCATAACTGATAGGTTCGTCATCGCTTATGAGTAACACGTCGTTCGATTCACTTATGAGAAATCCGTATCTCTCTGGAATATTGCGTGTCCTATCAGATCTACGAAGAGGTGGTGTAGTTTTAGGTTCAACTGATAGCTCATCATTATGAGTTATTGGTTGTGGGTCTAGACTAGGTGTCTCTGTGATGTCTATTGGAGTTTCTTGAACTTCATCAAGTTCAATGCCACTCCCACTATTTTCTTGTAAAAGAAATTCTTTTTCCAGAAATACAGCATGCCTTGAAACAAACACCTTTTGTTCCAAGGGATGATAGAATTGGTAACCCTTCGTTTCCTTAGGGTACCCAATAAATAGACATTTATCAGACTTAGCATCCAATTTGTCTGATACAATCCGCTTCACATAAGCAGGACAATCCCATATCTTAAGGTGAGTTAAGTGGGGTTTCTTACTATTCCATGTCTCATATGGAGTAGTAGAGACTACCTTGGTCGGGACTCTGTTTAGCAAGTAAACAGCTGTCTTAAGTGCATAGCCCCAAAAGGATTTTGGAAGAGTTGCATGATTCATCATCGACCTAACCATGTCCATCAAGGTTCGGTTGCGC
The DNA here is from genome assembly GCA_024364735.1 of Boesenbergia rotunda. Classification (NCBI taxonomy): domain Eukaryota; kingdom Viridiplantae; phylum Streptophyta; class Magnoliopsida; order Zingiberales; family Zingiberaceae; genus Boesenbergia; species Boesenbergia rotunda. The sequence goes on along the minus strand of JAGFNQ010001538.1, from coordinate 138,621 downwards.
CTCTCAGATACACCATTATGCTGTGGTGTATACGACGGAGTCCATTGGGACAATATCCCATTGTCCCTAAGATAATCTTGAAACTCTTGACTCAAGTATTCACCACCCTGATCGGATCGAAGTATCTTAATACTTTTGCCAAGCTGTTTCTCTACTTCATTTCTGAACTCTTTGAATTTCTCAAAGGCTTCAGATTTGTGTTTCATCAAGAACACGTACCCGAATCGTGAGTGATCATCGATAAAGGTGATGAAGTAGCTATAGCCTCCTTGTGCAAGAGTTGACATTGGTCCACATACATCAGTATGTATTAGACCAAACAATTCTCCCACTGGATTACCTTTTCCGGAAAAGGGTAATTTTGTCATCTTGCCTTTTAAGCATGATTCGCATGTATCAAATGAACCGGGTTCAAATGATTCCAAAATTCCACATCGGTGTAATTCGGTCATGCGTTTCTTACTTACATGGCCAAGATGACAATGCCAAGTGTAGGAGTCTACTCGATTATCTATTCGAGCACGTTTGTTGCTAACTTCGATATTGAAAACGTCACTGGATAAATCTAATGTGTAGATACCATTGCACAAAGTTCCATTCCCATAAAGAACGCCATTTAAAGTTATGTAACAACAATTGTTACTAAAAGTTAAATGATAACCCTTTTCATTCAAACATGAAATAGATACAATGTTCTTTATTAACGAAGGAACGAAATAACAATTATCCAATTCTAAGACACGTCCAGTCGGGAGCTTTAGCAAATATGTTCCGATGGCAACATCAGCAATCTTTGCTCCATTTCCAACTCGCAAATCCGCTTCTCCCTTGACGAGTCTTCTTCTATTCCTTAGCCCCTGTATGTCATTACATATATGTGAGCTACACCCAGTATCAAGTACCCAGGTATTTGAGGAAATAGAGTGACATTCAATAACGAAGATACCTGAAGAGGATGGGGCATCGGATGCCTTATTCTTTAAGGAATCAAGATAAACCTTGCAGTTTCTTCGCCAGTGACCCTCCTTGCCACAGTGATGGCAAGTGCCTTTTGGGGTCTTTTCAGTCTTTTTGGCCTTTTTCTTCTTTCCCTTATTCTGTTCTTTGGCCTTCCTCTTAGAACCTTTCTTCGAGGAACCAACTAACAGTACCGTCTTCTGATCCTGCTTCATAGAAGGCTCTACAGTCTTCAGCAGGTTGAGCAACTAAGGAAACTGGTCTGGAGTTGCATTTTCAGGAGGACGGTTGGGAAGTTGATCTTCAAGGACATAAGCAAGCTTTTCTGCCTTGAGGACTATCCTCAGGTTTCGAAGCCAGTCCATGAAGTGTGGCCCAGTCAGTTTATTGGTGTCCAAAATGGAATGCAAATTTAGAGAAAACATGATCGAATGATTATCCTAGAAATACAAATTGAGCTTATGTGAGAAGAATGATTGAAGAATGTATCAACATACATAAATAAAATCCTATTTATTTTTCAAATTGAATAATCCTTTTTATCAATTCGGGAGATCGTAGGAACATCTCCAAATAGGTTGATATCCAACCATAGATAAGAACCACCATGGCTGTGGCCATCAAGTTGTTCTTAGCTATGAAGGTAGGTAATTATACCGATTACATATCACATATATGTAACTATCACTTTATGCTATCAACTAATTGAATGTTTGCATAAATCATTGGGTTGTTAACTCATTAACAAGTATGCAACATTATACATAGCACCCAACTGCACCTCTCTTTACATCGACCTTGGTTGTGGCACAACAAATCGATGCTCCAAGCTTAAGGCTGACCCATTAATCAAGAAATAGTTTTAATATGGTTGGAGCTCATTCAACCGTTTAGTCAGGCTTGGATGTGTCCAACAACCAAAACTAAGGATTGACCTCTGACTCCAACTATATTATTCATAAACTAATTCCATGGTTTGAACATGTTGAGGTTCAAGCCGGGCATGGATGTGTCCATCAACCCAAACGAGAAACAAAACTCCGATTCTAACCATATTAATGGAAGGTGTTGGGCTTAATATTTTGTAAGGGGTTTTGGGTCTCATCTTTCTTTTCTATGCACATTCATGACATTGAATTATGTCATGACTAACGATTTCCTTAATAAAGTATATATGTGACTTAATTTATCAAGTCTCATTAATTGAATTAGGAACCGGATTTCCTAATTCTAATTTCATATTTTATTAAAGGAATTGTTTTGGGAAACAATTTCCTAAATTGTCATAATCAATTTCGGAAATAATATGTTTAAGACTTTGATTTCTCTAAATCAAATCTTAATAAATTAAGAGACATGAGTCCTTAATTCAACCACATATTATTTTCATGAAAATCTCATTTAAGAAAACTCTATAGGAAACCATTTTCCTAATTAATTTTGGAGACAACAATATGTAAGAGCATCACCACTTAAACCATATTTTATTCAAGGATTTAATTAATTACAACAAATCGTTTTCTAAGGGTGGCTCCCCGAGGCTCAGATACCCAAAGAAAAGTAATTTGTCGTAAATCCAATTTGGTCCGCTTTGCAAGCGTAACCAAATTAAACTTGACAATTTCATTTAAAATTGGGAAATTAAATTACAACAACTAACTTTAAATTGGACGGCTCCCCGAGGCTCAATCCAAAATAAAGAATTTTGTTGTCAATTTAAAAACCAATTCAAATTTAATTATCAATTAATTGTCCATAAATTTGTCTAGACTTTCTTGAAAGAAAGTGCCCAAAATTGCGAGATTTCATAATAGGTTTTCAGAATAATTGTAAGTTTCTGATACAAAGAAAACTTACATATTTTCAAAATTGGAAAATTTCTAAAATAGAAAATTTTCCAAAATTGGAAAGTTTCCAAAGATGGGAAGTTTTCACAATTATTATAAAATTTCAGAAACTAGAAAATTTCAAAAGTTTGCGAAATTTCATGAGGATTTCCAAACTTAGAAATTCCTAAATCAAAAATTTATTATAATTGGAAAGTTTCCATAATTGATTTTTTTTTTTCAAAATTGAGATCATGACAAAGTTTTCCACAAAACAATTATATGATTATGTCGAACACTAACCGGCTCTGATACCACTGTTGGGACAGGGTGCATGTTGACAAGGATACGGGTTCATAAAATTCTAAATTTTTACGTGCAGCAGAAGAATTAGCATAAAATAATTTCTCAAATTATTCTAACCACTTATCTAGCATGCAACCTTATGGTGTGTGGACATGATCATAAAATAAAACTTTGCGGAAAAGTAAACTAATTTACTTAGTACCTCGCGTAACTCGAAGTAAGGGACGAGATCCAACCGAAGCGTTCCTTGGAAGCTTCGCCTCTATTCGCGTCCACGCCGAGTTCTCTTCGGGATGACTTCACAAAGTCACGAGCATTGTGCCGATGAGAACTACTAGATTCTCTATTGGCACAACTAGAAGATCAAGAGAGAAGAAAGGAAACTAACCACCAAGAAACGGAATCAAAATTCCGGGAAGGAAGGAGTTGCGACCCGCTTCTTCTTCTTCTTCTTTAGCTCTTCCTTGGTTGTTGTTGCTCACGCCAACCCTAGATGGGTGGATGGTGCGCCGGCCCTAATGGGAGCTTGGGGCGCCGACCCTAAGAGGAACAAGGGGCGCCGACCCTAAGGGGAAGAGAAGGGGAGGAAGAGAATAAGAGAGAGAGAGGGAGAGAATTAATCTCTTGATTACTCTATTGATTGGAATTCAAGGCTTGCCTTTGGTTCCTTTATATAGTAACCTCTCCCTTGCCAAGTCTCCCTCTTAACAGAATTTTCATAACAAATTTATCCTATAAATTCTCTTATGAATTATTTTGTTTAAGCCAAGTTTTATTATAACTAACTTTATAATAAAACAAATACTTCTCTCTTTTAATTATGGAATAAAATTTGTATAAAATTTTCTTACCATGGATAAATCAATTCATAATTGATTTTATAAATTAAAATTAAACCAATTCATGGTTCATTTTAATTTCCATAAAAAGAATAAATTTACTACAAATTTCTTTATAAATCTCTTTATATAAATTTCTTTATATATCAATTTATTTATCCATAATTTATAAAACAAATCGCGCTAGATTTATTTTATTAATTAAACCAATTAAATTGGTTTATTCCCCTTTTAATGGCCGGCCAAACCAAGAGGGTGGACACCCTCTTTGGCCGGCCAACCCAAGCCGATCCTATCGCGACTTAAACTCATTTAATTCGCCCAATAAGCCTTCAAAAGACTTAGCCATTTTTAGCTTTCATTGCGCCTATGATAAATTCAGATTCGACTTATTTCTCTTGATTGGAAAATCTAATTTTCAACTCGTTTTAAATCCCTCGGATTACTCGTAGTGCGTGTGACTAAATAGGCTTTCGATTTATGTTGGCCGTCTATAATCAACTAATTATAGAACGATCATGAGTGGCACCTAGTAGTACATCATGACCCCCAATTAATCGAAAGATCAACAGTTTGACCTCAGATGTAATTCTGAAACCCTTCAGCAGCTCTAATGAATCGTGCCCAATTCCCTTCACCACCTTATACCAACTTGGTTCAGGACATGGTCTGTTTGTGTCAGTCCCCACTAGACTGACTACGTCACACCTAGCCCAAGTAGTGTCTTTCTCGTCCTTTGGATTTCTAATTACTCTCATGTATTTAAGAGACTCGCACTCTAAACATGATATGCTCTAGCCAGAGGCTTTGAGTAACAATTCGACGATAGGCCTGGGTATACATCTCCTCGCAAGGAGTGGTGAATCCTTTGTAGGCTGTTCAAACATCTTCGGGCACTTCGGCTTATACCCAATCATCCTGGGTCCACACCTCCTTGGAGATGCTTGCTTAAGATGTTAAAGTATAAGTCTCCATGACCAAGATGACTTGAACACCGCAAGTCAAAGAAACATCGCACTTAAGCTGCAGTAAGAACTTCATTGACATATCTATATGTAGATTACCATATGAAGTTTTACGGCTAGTCACTCCAATGAACTAGTTCCCTTAACTAGCATCCATGTTTATCTCCAGACATCCCAATGTCACCAGCCAGTGAGAATCAGCTGATTAGAGAATAACCCATGCTAGTCTCAACAGAATTGATAGTGCCCGTTTTTATCAATTCATCGACTAGGGATATTTTCAATACTTCATAATTGCACATTTAGAGATAATCACTAGTTGTGATCCCATCACAAATTCTCTTATGCTGTGAATTGTATTGCGGACATTCAGTAGATGAGTTTAAGATCCCAATCAAATACACAAACATGTATACTCAAATAGTGAATTATCATTTATTAAAATAAATGTTTACAATCATAAGGCGATTGCCTTAGGACACTTCTCTCATACCACTAACAAGATCGATGACATTGCTAGAGGGGGGGGTGAATAGAGACTTTCGAACCCCTTTGTTCTCTACAAAATTGTTAGTGCAACGGAAATACAAATAAAAACAATAAACAAACACTAACAAATGCTAACACGGAAGATGTACTTGGTATCCACCTCGGACGGGTGACTAATCCAAGAATCCGTCGGTGGATCACGCCCCAGATAACCTCCGGCTAACTCTGTCGCTCCTTGTGGGTGGAGAAATCTCGCCACAAACTCAAACAAGGCACTGAGCATAAAGACTACTATCTTGCCTTTGACCAAGACAAGATTCGTCAAGAATCTCAGCCACCACGAAGTCCGCTTTAAATAAGACTCGGGCTGAAACCCTCGCCACCAGTCGACTGCCCGCAGGGCAGTCGACTGGTGCCACTGAAATTAGAACGTTGCACCCCAACATTCGAATTCTCAACCAACTCACCAACCACCAACCAGTCGAATGCCCCCAGGGCAGTCGACTGGTCCTAGGCTAAGACCTTTCTGTGAGTTCTATCAGTCGACTGCCCCCAGGCCAGTCGACAGGTCTACTTACCCACCTAAGGTTACCCTTCCTGAGTGCATTCCACTCCGCACTCAAACCCTAGGATTTCCCGAGTACAATCACACTGCACTCGTACCCTCATGACTCGACTGACTCCTCATCCGCAGCCTCGACTGTTGCCTTCGCGCCCTCTTCATCTTCGGCTCCCGTCCCTCGGATGCACGCAAGCCTCCAGCTTGCCTCTATGCCATCCTTCACGCATGACTCGAAGTCCGTGCCCCTCAGCTCATCGTCCCTGCTCTCCAAGGTCCCTCGGGTGCACACAAGCCTCCAGCTTGTCTCCATGCTACCCTTCATCGTACCGAGGCCGTCCAGTCAAGTCCATATGTGTAACCTGTACAACCTGCACACTCAACATACATATAAGAATACAAGGGTAAACCTAACTTAAACCCTTTGCCCAAACATCAAAACTCTTGGTCACTCCGAACCACATATTGCCTTAACAATCTCTCCCTTTTTGATGTTTGACAATACGTTTAAGTTAGGGAAAGAAAAATAGTAGTCAATAGCAATAATAATGCATATGCAATGCAAAAATGGATCCTATCCCAAGGCATCCCACACCTAACCCTCCAAGTTAGGACTTTTTCGAAACGGGCTTTTTAAAACCTATCCCAAGGCTCCCCACACCTAACTCTCCAAGTTAGGACTTTTCAACACCTCACCTAACCCTCAAAGTTAGGATTTTTCACCAAAACTGAGCTTTTTAAAGCTTCTCCCAAGCTCCCCCTACATTGGACTTACAAAGGCTTTTTAAGAACCTCTCCAAGGTTCCCCTTACACCAAGAATGGAGCAACCATGCTCCCCCTTAATCTTAGCTCCCCTTAAACCTAGGGTTTCTAGCAAAGGAGTGTTTGGTTTCCCAACTTAAACCCAACACTTCTCCCCCTTTGCCTAATATCAAAAAGAACCCAACAATATCCCAATTATTGGTTCTTTCAATCCCCAATGATTATAAACAATGTGTACTAGACCCCCATACACTTGTTTCTTATCATTTGGACCCAAGTCAGCTGCTGGATACTCACACCAGCCCTGACCAGTCGACTGCCCCTGTTGGCAGTCGACTGATACTCTGATTTCTTAGTTTTCTGGCCAATTTCAAAATTGCGCCAGAAATTCCACCAATCTCCAAACATTCCCAAATTTCGTGGAGAACTTTGTGGTACCCATACCTACTTGGAAAAAATATATTCCACAATGTATCTATCACCGTTCCCAAGTTTGACACAAAATTTAAAAAATTTTCTATGAAAATTAAGACAACTAGGAGGCAACCTCCCCCTTAACCTATGCCTTCTCCAAATTTTCAATTTTCCTAGGTGAAGTTCTACCCACTTGACACCATAGACTCAAATTAGGTTCTACCCAACCTAACAACCAAGTTCTTTTCCCTTGGACACCATTAAGGATTGCCCCAAGCAACCTTATCTCTAGTGCCAATAAGAACTCAACAAAACCTTGAAAAGGTTTAAGAGTTTGCAAGCACATTTGCTAAGATATGCCCTATCTTAGAAAAATATGATTTGATTAAGATTATCAAATGTGCTTGACTTTGGTACAATCCTCTAATTTCCTTAAGGAATTGGCATTTTGTATCAATTTTGACCTCAATTGATGATTCCTTGTGTTTGTCAATTCTAACCATCATCAATTTACACAAGGAATTGTCCTTAACTCTTTCTTTTCAATATCCTCAAATATACAAAGAAATTTCCTTCTTATCTCTTATCAATCTTCCTTGAATTATCCATAATATCATGGGATAACACTTCATTCAAGGAATATGATATTATAAACTTGAATTTTAAATCTAAACCATATCCCATACTCCAATTTTGTAATTTCTCACTACCCAAACTCCCCTTTTTGCAAACTCTCATGGACCAGTCGACTGCCCAAATGGCAGTCGACTACCAAAACTCACAGAGAGTTTCTGAGCTTGAGACCAGTCGACTGCCCCTAGGGCAGTCGACTGATACCTGATTTTCAGGTTTTTTAGCCCAATTTCAGAAATCCCTAAGTAATTCCACAAATTACCGAAAAATCTGAAATTTTGTGGAGAGATTTGTGGGGCCAATGTCTACTTGGAAAAAATACGTTTCCAAACAAATGTACTCTGAATCCCAAGATTGGCATGAAACTCATCTTTCTCTAAAATGTATCATTTAAACTCAACTCAAAAGTTCTAATTGTGGTTTTTTCCTTGATATATCTTCTAATACCTGGTCATAATTCATTTCTATCAGTGAATTACATGATATTTGCCCATTAAAACCTAATTTTGTCAATTATAACCTCATTTTCATTCTTTTCTCCCTAAAAATTCCTTTTAATGTGCCAAAACCTAAGATTAAGACTTACCCAAGTCTTCCAACCCCTTTTTGGCATAATTCACCTAATTTCCAAGGAGAGAAACTTTTGAGATCCATTTACCATGGACCCCAAAGGCTCCTAGAGCTCCCCCCTGAGCTCTGAGCCTTAGCCACCTCCCTAGGTGACTTAACCCATACTAGACCACACCGGTGAGCCTCCGGTGATTCTTGGCCTACAAAACGAACCCTCTTAACCTTAGACACCTTATCTTTGGTTAAGTCATTCTTTTTTCCCTTTGGATGACACTCCCTTGTCATCCTTGGACTTTCTCTCCTTGCCATAATTGTATGCTTTCCCAGCATACTTCTGTTGGTTGGCCTTGGAGGTCTTAGATCGGTATCCCAAACTCGATCTATCATAGTTGGGTTTTAAGCTACCCAACACCATGTCTAAGCCCTTAGATCCAACCGTGAATCATTCTAGGGCCTTTTTTAATGTATCAAGTCTTGCTCTCAAGGATTGATTTTCCCTTTCTAGAGTTCTAACCCTAGAGCCCATATGTCCACCTTGGACATTCCTAGGCCTAACCTCCTTTCTAGGCACATTCCTTCCTTTCTTGTGATTAGTGTCATGATCCTTAAATCTAGAGGTCTTGGGTCTATCATTATGCATGCTTTTCCTAGAGTTGTGATCTATCTTGTTAACCCTAGTCCTATCATTATATCTAAATCCAAAGTTATGCACCATTAAGCATTTTTCATGAAAACTAGCATGCATGGAGGGATGATTAACATTATTTTTAAAATACAAGGAGGAACTTAAATTTGAATTAAACTTTGTCTTAAGGGTAGGAGTTATCTTCCTTACCTTTGGAGTCCCTCCTTGATGTGGGCTTCTTATCTTCTTCCTTTCTTCTTTCTCCCATCTCCTCAAGTGCTCCATTTTCTTTAGCTCACCTTTTCTAGTGCACTTGGTGTGGTAGTGCCCTAGCTCTCCACATGTGAAGCATCTAATCTTCTCCTTTTTAGCTTGGGCTTCTTCACTCCTACACCTCATGTTAGATTTAAAAGAACTTGAAATGAGTGTAGATTTTACCTCCATTTTACCTTTCGGGCACTTGTCCTTGTAGTGCCCCTTTTTGTTGCAACCAAAGCATGTAATGTGCTCTTTCGATTTAGCTTTGGTGGAGATAGAGACTAGGTTGACTTTTTCTTCAACCTTGGATGATGTGAATGCTTCCTCTTGATCCGGTACGGTTGAGGGCCTCTCCTCCCCCTCAATTCTCGAAATTGATACCTCCTCTTCTTCTCTTGAGGAGGTTGATGATCTTTCACTCTCTTCCTTACTTGAAGATGTAGATGACTCAATTTTCTCCTCTTCTTGAATCATGGAGCTCACTTCATCGGGATCTTCTATTAGTTGGACTCGTGTAGGATTTTCATGGAACGCTACTAGCTTACTCCACAACTCCTTAGCATCCCTATACTCACCAAGCCTATCCAAAATGCCATTAGGTACTAAATTGATTAACATTTTGATTACCTTGTTATTGATTTCGGATTGATGAATTTGCTTCTCGGTCCACTTTTTCTTCTTAAGAATCCTTCCCTTTTTGTCCTTGGGAGAATCGAAGCCTATTTCTATACACATCCAATCTTCAATATTAGTCATTAGAAATTATGACATTTTACCTTTCCAATACGCGAAATCGTCGCGGTCGTACGAAGGTGGGATTCGGATATCCCATCCTAGCGGACCCTCTCCTTCCATGTTCTTCCTCTAGCGTGTGCTCCCTAGGCGGTTAGTCCGATCAAGAGCGGTCCTCGCTCTGATACCAACTGATAGATCGACGACATTGCTAGAGGGGGGGGGGTGAATAGCGACTTTCGAACCCCTTTGTTCTCTATAAAATTGTTAGCGTAGCGGAAATATAAATAAAAATAATAAACAAATACTAACCAATGCTAACACGGAAGATGCACTTGGTATCCACCCCGGACGGGTGACTAATCCAAGAATCTATCGGTGGATCACGCCTCGGATAACCTCCGGCTAACTCTGTCGCTCCTTGTGGGTGGAGAAACCTCGCCACAAACTCAAACAAGGCACTGAGCACAAAGACTACTATCTTGCCTTTGACCAAGACAAGATTCGTCAAGAATCTCAGCCACCACGAAGTCCGCATTAAATAAGACTTGGGTTGAAACCCTCGCCACTAGTCGACTGCCCCCAGGGCAGTCGACTGGTGCCACTGAAATTCGACCATTGCACCCCAACGTTCGAATTCTCAGCCAACTCACCAGCCAACTACCAGTCGACTGCCCCCAGGCCAGTCGATTGGTCTACTCACTCACCTAAGGTTACCCTTCCTGAGTACATTCCACTCCCCACTCAAACCCTAGGATTTCCCGAGTACAATCACACTGCACTCGTACCCTCATGACTCGACTGACTCCTCATCCGCAGCCTCGACTATTGCCTTCGCGCCCTCTTGATCTTTGGCTCCCATCCCTCGGATGCACGCAAGCCTCCAGCTTGCCTCCATGCCATGCTTCACGTATGCCTCGAAGTTTGCGCCCCTCAGCTCATCGTCCCTGCTCTCTAAGGTCCCTCGGGTGCACACAAGCCTCCAGCTTGTCTCCATTCCACCCTTCACCGTACCAAGGTCGTCCAGTCAAGTCTATATGTGTAACGTGTACAACCTGCACACTCAACATACATATAAGAACACAAGGGTAAACCTATCTTAAACCCTTTGCCCAAACATCAAAACTCTTAGTCACTCCGGACCACAGATTGCCTCAACACCAGAAGCACCAGATCGAACCTGAGTTTTGATAATGGAAAAGGGTTCAATGTTAAGGTTATAGTTATTATCTAATGAATCTGTCAAGTGTGCAGGAAAGTCCAAGGTAAGCTAGGCACGAAGTCTTGACCTCCAGGGTTGAGCAATATGTCTTGGTCGTGGACTGGGCACCGAAGACCTGATCGGGGGTTGGGCAATAAGTTTTGGTCGTAGACTGGGCACCGAAGTCCTGATCTGGATGATTGGGCAGAAGTCTTAGCTGAGTGAGAGTTGCAGACAAAAGTAGAGGCGGGTCGAGCAACGGACGTCTCGAGATCTGGTAGTCTCGGAGGCCGAGCAAAAGTTCAACCGGAGGATCCGATTGACATAAGGTAAATTCTCCTGAGAGAAGTAGGTGATGATGCGTTCCCCGGAAGAGGGAATAGTAGGCGTCAGTTCGACCTAGGGTTCCATTTGGAAGTCCAAAGTCAGAACCAAGACACCGCAGTCTGTTATTTATACTTAACTTTATTATTACTGTGGTTCTAGAACTAACCCTGGTTGTAGGAGCAAGAGGTTCGAGTTTCTGCATCCCAGGCGCCTGAGAGGACTCAGGCGCGCGAGAGGACTCAGGCGCCCGAGAACACAGGCGCCTGTGTTGATACAGGAGCCCCAGATGGGTTTCTTCCTGAGGCTGCGAAGCTGAGCTGGCAGGTTGCCACGTCAGCATGGGAGGCGCCCGTGAGCAGTCAGGCGCCCTAGACGTCCCAGGCGCCCAGGATGGGGATAGACGTTGGCTGAGTCTGCGGATGAGGATGCACCCAAATCGGTGACGTGGGAGGCACCCTGGACACCAGTATAAAAGGAGGTTCACCCCCTGCTTTCGAACAACAATTCTCTCAACTCAAGAACTTAAACGCTCAGTTCATTTCCCTCCATTCTCGAGTTCCAAGCGCCAACAATGCTCAAGATCGACGACCTGCTGCTCCGGTCTTCAGATTCTTTTCCAGTCGTTTGTATATTTATTTCAAGTGTTTTCTTTTAATTCTGCATTCGTGTAACATTTTTTCAAAATATAGAATTGCCCAACAAAAACGGTCAAGGACCGTGGGCCTTGGAGTAGGAGCCGTTACAGACTCCGAACCAAGTAAAAAGAAAACGAGTTAACATTGCTTTAATTTTTCTGCTGCGCAATATTCTTACTTATTCAAAATTTTATCGATATTCACCCTCCCCCTCTATCGATTCTAAACGATCCCATAAGTGGTATCAGAGCGGGTGGCTCAAATCTGGTGCAACCACAGATTGAGCTTCGAATTTCTTTTTAATTTTTTTTTTAAAAAAATTCAAACGTTCGTAAATTCTCGTTCATCGAGGTTGGTGCAACAGCACTCGATTCTTATTATTTTTTTCCTACGGCACTGCTAATCTAAGACTCAGTCTTGGAACAAAGTTTCTTTTTCTTTGTAATTTTTCAAATTAAAAAATTCTATGGCCATGCAAGAAGGCTACAACACCGCGAGACCACCACTCTTCTCAGGAGAAGATTTCTCCTATTGGTAGAGTAGGATGGAGGTCCACCTGAAAACACAAGTGGACATGTGGATCATCATCCAGTCTGGACTGGAGATCCCTAAAAATGCACAAGGTGAGGTGCAAGGATACTCAGAGTGGGACGCTCCACTCAAAAAGAAAATAGAAGTAGACGCAAAAACCACACGAACACTGCAATGTGGCTTAACCAAGGAAGAGGTCAACCGCGTCGGCCCCTTCAGCAGTGCAAAGGAGCTTTGGAGCAAGTTGATCGAGCTGCACGAGGGTAAGTCGGATACGCGGATCAACAAACAAGATCTTCTACTCAACAAGCTGTACACCATCAAGATACAAGATGGGGAAACATCAACACAACTCATGCAAGGATCCAGGAGTTGATGAACCGACTACACACTATAGGTCATAAGGTGGAAAACCGTGACCTAATAAGGTACACCCTAAACTCGTTCCCAAGCAACTCGTTGTGGGCAGCTATGGTAGATGCTTACAAGGTTTCTAGGAACCTCTCAGACATTAAACTTGATGAATTATTTTCTGAATTGAAGTTACATGAACAAACTAATACTGCACTGGTCAAGAAAAGTATAGAATTTTTTGCAGGTAAAACTCTAGAAAAATCACAAAAGAAGCTACAATTGATACTCAAGTTCGACTCCGATTTGGAGTCCGACAACGACAGAATTGATCATCCAGAACTGGTCCGGATGGCTCGCGACTACTATAAAGTTGCTAAAGAATCAAAAGAACAAAAAGAAGACGACACAGAAGAAGGATGATCCTGTTGAACCCTCAATGAGCCAGAAGACTAAAAGCAATGTAACCTGTTACGGGAGCAACAAGAAGGGTCATTTCAAATCGGAATGTCCCAACTTGATGGAAAATAAGAAAACTCGGAGGAAGAAGGCGCTTCAATCCAGATGGGACGAATCGTCCTCGAAGAATGAAGAAGAGGCTCTGCACTCCAACCTCCTCGCGCTGACCGCCTCGGACGACCTTGACTCCGAAATAGAATCAGAACCGGAAGAAGATGTTGGCACCGGAAAGCTCTCGATCTTGGAGGACGAACGAATCATGGTAAGAGGCTATCCCGAATCGGAGCTTTACGACTTAATTTCTTATTTGTCTCGCAAGTTGAAAAAATCCAACATCTGGTTTGAAACCCTCTAACAGGAAGTTAAAATCCTGAAAGAGGAAGTCAACTCGAGTTCCTTAACTGAGTCAGTTCAAGAAGGAAACTCAACTTAAGTTCAAAAGCTTAAGGAAGAGAATTCCTCCTTGAAAACTCAAGTCAAGGAACTCAGAGTCGTATTAGAACAGTTCACTTCAGGTTCCAAGAATCTTGACATGATTCTTGGAAAATAGAAGTCAGTTCTAAATCGATCCGTACTTGGCTATCGAACCAACTCACGATACAGATCTTATTACTTTGTATTGAACCAAACTAGAACCTGAATCTAAGCATGGGTCCCTAAGCTGAGTTTGAACAAACAAGTTGGACCAAACCAATATTGGATCCCCAAGGACAAGATTCACATCTTGCCTAGCCCATATCGAGGCTTCAGTCCAGGGGGAGCCAATATAAAAATCATTTTTGTACTTAGATGATTTGTTTTATTGAATTATTGTTTGATGTTTGTTTATTTTTTTTTAATATTATTTTGCTCAAACTTAGGAATGGTTAGTTAAGGATCAGACATAATTGAAACTTGAACAACATAGTATTAGAGGTGAGATGATAGTACGTTAGGGAAGCCTGTCTAAGGAGTCAGGTAGGGTAAATCGTACCCTATTTGGTCTGTTTAGTCCGGTGGAACAAGCCGAAACTACCTCTCCAAATCCTAAGCTAGTTAGACCAGAGTGTCTCAAAAAGTAATTTGAAAATGATCTTTCTTTAAAAGACTTTGTCTAGGAAAGGGTTGTTGATCTAATAAGGCTATGACCAAAGATGACCTCTATGCCTCACCAAGACCTAGAAGCCAATTATCGAAACTCACTTTTAAATTACTATTTGTTAAACTCAAATCTAACACAAACTTCAATTAAATAATAGAATTAACATAAAATTAAAAGATAAAAATAATACATCTCACAAAACAGATAAGAAAACCTATTTTGTCACTTAGAATTGGGTGAGATGTCTAGGATCTAATAATGTAGTCCAACACAACCAACCAAATTAATTCTACCCTTAATATAACTTTAATCAAACTTAACAATTTTTTAAAATTCAAATTTAACTTAATATTTTTCAAAATTAATTTAACTTAATATTTTCAAAATTAATTTAACTTAATATTTTCAAAATTAAATTCACTTAATATTTTCAAAATTAATTTAATTTAATATTTTTCAAAATTAAATTCACTTAATATTTTTAAAATTAATTTCACTTAATATTTTTTAAAATTAATTTCACTTAATATTTTTCAAAATTAAATTCACTTAACATTTTCAAAAATTAAATTCACTTAATATTTTCAAAATTAATTAAAACTCAATTTTTCAAAATTAATTCAAACTCAATTTTTGAAAACTTCAATTAATTAAAAACTCAAATTTTGAACCTAAGTTGAAAACCTATCTAACAAAAGGAACTCATAAGATCAACATGTTTGATAACCTTAGAGATGGGTGAGACAGATTAGGCAGTGAAATTCAATTAATTTATTCTTACTTCTACTTAAATGGATCCAATTCAAAAAATACTTTGTGTAGGAACATAATGATTTGGACCAGTGGATGCTGGATAGTAGATGTTCCAGACACATAACTGCGGATAAATTGAAGTTCACTAAAATCAAGTTCAAAGACCTTGGCTCAGTGGCATTTGACAACAATGTCACACTTAAGGTAATTGAGTTAGGTAATATTGAACTAAACTCTGATTTCATTATCAAAAAGGTGTTGCTAGTTGATAACTTTAAGTTTAACCTACATAACATTAGCCAACTGTGTGATACTGGTTATGTAGTTACCTTTACCAATTCGGACTGCCTTATTAGGAATCTACAAGCCCCAGAAATTACACTTAAGGGTAATAGAATGAACAATGTCTATACAATTAACCTACCTGTAACACCTAAATATTTTCTAACTAAACTAGAAGAAACCAATTTATGGCATAGGAGACTAGGTCACACTCATACAAAGTTAATTTCAAAACTAAGTCAACTTGGACTAGTTAAAGGGATACCAAAAATTAAAAACTTTGAAAATACCATCTGTAATCCATGTCAACAAGGTAAACAAACCAAGTCAACCCACAAATCAACCCAATCAGACTTAACCCAAGCCACACTTGAGCTCCTACACCTAGACCTATTTGATTCCCATGGAGCCAAGTCGCTAAGCGGGAATCGGTATTGCTTAGTAATTATTGATGATTATTCAAGGTTTACCTGTGTTAGATTCTTAAAAACCAAAGATGAAACATTTGACTTATTTAACAATTTGTGTCAAATGCTAGAAAATCAAAATGACACACAAATTAAAAGACTTAGGAGTGACCACGGGGGACTGCCATACATCTGATTCCCATCCCCTCCACATGATGGTGGTTGCGGGTGTTGGTGCAAGTTACATCAATGATATTCCTCTTTAAGTGTTTTAATGTTTGACAATACACTTAAGACAGTGATACATTGAACAGACAAAGGGGAGTAAGAGAGAAGTAACCAAAGTTGAAGAAAAGTCCTAGTTGATCTAGGCATCGAAACCCTAAGTCCCAGCGAAGGGCTGCTAGGAAACTAGCGAAGGGTTGCTAGGTATCGTAACCTTAAGACCTAGCGAAGGGTTGCTAGGTATCGTAACCCTAAAGACCTAGCGAAGGGCTGCTAGGCACCTAGTGAAGGGCTGCTAGGCAGGCACCTGGCGAAGGACTGCTAGGGAATGAAGACCTGACGAAGGACTGCTAGG
Organism: Boesenbergia rotunda; assembly: GCA_024364735.1. Taxonomy (NCBI): domain Eukaryota; kingdom Viridiplantae; phylum Streptophyta; class Magnoliopsida; order Zingiberales; family Zingiberaceae; genus Boesenbergia; species Boesenbergia rotunda. The sequence goes on along the minus strand of JAGFNQ010001538.1, from coordinate 122,078 downwards.
CACCTGGCGAAGGACTGCTAGGTAATGAAGTCTTGGTCCAAGGGACTGAGCAACTTAGCTGAGCGATGACTAAGGACAGGAGTAGAGACGGGTCAGGGTTCGAGCGTCTCGAGATCCGGAGTAATCGGAAGCTAAGTAAAAGTCCACCCGAAGGGCTGGGTGGCAACCGTCTCCTGAAAGGAGTAGGTGAAGGGCGAGTTCTCGGGGATGGGAACTTGTGCCGGTTCGACCTAGGGTTTCGTGCAAATCCGAAGTCCGAACCAAGTCCTTAAGCTTAATATTATATGTATATATGCTTTGTGTTTGTGTATCTTGCAGGTAACAAGAACCGGAGACAAAGCAAGCAGAAGGACTAGCCTTGCAGTCTTAATGCAGGGTGCCCCAGTGTTGGGGGCGCCCCCAGTGTTGGGGGCGCCCCCATGCACCAGGGCGCCCCCAATGTTGGGGGCGCCCCCAAACAGAGTTAAGAGAGCAGCCTTCGCTGCTGCGAGTCCGAAGCACAGGATAAGTGCTCAAGAGGGCCCCCGGGATGTTCGGGGCGCCCTGGTCAAAGAACTTATCACCTGCGGCGAAGTAGGCGCAAGGATAAGGATTGACCGAGTCTTCCGGGATAAGGATTGACCGAGTCTTCCGGGGCGCCCCCAGCATCCGGGGTGCCCCCAGGAGGCCTATATAAGGGACTTCGACCCCTCTGCTTCATACACGACTTCCAAGAACCATTCCAAGCATTCTGATCGACGGCAACACGCTAGAAACGAGGCTCTACGACCGGGAGGCTCCAGGAGGAAGTGCGCGGCACTTCGGAGGTCCAGATCGGCCGAGCTTCAAACTTGTTCTATTCGGTTTGCTTTAATTATACTGCAATTAGTTTTCATTATATTTTGATTGTAATATTGCACTGTAAGTCGGGTTTCTCCGCCTCCGGAAAGTCCGGAAAGGAGACCAATAGTGGACGGGCGTTCCCGTGCATAGGCCTTGGATGTACTGACCCTGGGGGGTCGGGAACCAAGTAAAAATCCGCTGTGTCCTCTGCTTTGTTTTTTTTTCTAAATTATTTTCCGCTGCTACTAATATCTTAAGTCTAGAACGATACGAGTTTTCTACGAGGTTCCGCAAAAGATTTTGAGCGATCGATATTCACTCCCCTCTATCGACGGCACCGGTCCTACAATTGGTATCAGAGCCGAGCCGCTCTTCACCGGACTAACTGCCGACGGAGCAAAGACGCCAGGAGTTGAGGGGGAGCCCAGGGGTGAATCAGGTACTTTTAATTTTAAAATGTCCATTTTTAAATTCCATATTATCTGTTTCACGTGCAGGGAGAGAGGGCACTATAAAAATCAGTGCCCTACTCATAAGAATCGTTTGTCACCGGCGGCAAAGGAGATACCAACGCTAGGAGTCCGGAAAAACAAGGATCACGTGCAATGCTTCAAGTGCGAGAAATACGGGCATTACAAAAACAAGTGTCCAGCGAAGGTACACAAGATTTATATTCCAAAAATTTTACAAGTTCCTGCACTGCCATGTGATAAAGTAGTTTATTTTTCTGACAAAGTAGATTTACTGCATGGTAAAATTAACTTTTTGCTTGTTAAATTACAAAACATGAATATGACCAAAATATTAGAAATTAATTGTTTAATTCAGAATATCAATTCAGAAATTGATAAGATTAAATCTAATAATTTTTCTGATAAAATTAATTCTGATAATTTATCTGATAAAATTAATTCTAATAATTTATCTGATAAAATTAATTCTAATAATTTATCTGATAAAATTAATTCTAATAATTTATCTGATTAAATTAACTCTGATAATTTATCTGATAAAATTAACTCTGATAATGTATCTAATAAAATTAATTCTAATAATTTTTCTGATAAAATTAATTCTAATAATTTATCAGATAAAATTAACTCTGATAATGTATCTAATAAAATTAATTCTGATAATTTATCTGATAAAATTAATTCTGATAATTTTTCTGATAAAATTAATACTAATAATTTTTCTGATAAAATTAATTCTGATAATTTTTCTGATAAAATTAATTCTGATAATTTTAATTCAGACAAAATTAATCATAAGGATAAATTCGAATTCAAATTTGAATATCCTAAGGATAAATCCGAATTCAAATTTGAATATCTTAAGGATAAATCCGAAATTAAATTTGAAATATCCTTAAATATCCGAAATTAA
>JAGFNQ010001538.1:77381-119627 GCA_024364735.1 Boesenbergia rotunda | reverse complement strand
ATTCAAACTTAAATTTAATTCGAAATTCAAACATAAATTAAATTCGAAATTCATATTAAATTAAATCTAAATTAATTCAAATTAAATCCTAATTAAATTCAAATTAATTCAAATTAAATCTAAATTAATTCAAATTAAATTCAAATTAATTCAAATTAAATTTTAATTAAATCTAAATTAATTCAAATTAAATCCTAATTAAATTCAAATTAAATCTTAATTAAATCTAAATTAATTCAAATTAAATCCTAATTAAATTCAAATTAATTCAAATTAAATCCTAATTAAATCTAAATTAATTCAAATTAAATCCTAATTAAATTCAAATTAATTCAAATTAATTCAAATTAAATCTTAATTAAATCTAAATTAAATTCAAATTTCAAATTTAAATTAAATTCAAATTTCAAATTTTAATTAAATTCAAATTAATTCAAATTAAATCTTAATTAAATATAAATTAAATTTAAATTAAATTCAAAATTCAAATTTAAATTAAATTTGAATTTAAACTTAAATTAAATTATATTCAAATTTAATTTAATCCAAATTAATTGAAACTCAAATTCATATATTCTCAATTGATTAATTAATTTTCTAATCTAATCAATTCTTAATTAACTTAAACTCAAACTAAAATAAAATTTTACCCAAGCTATAACAATTAAAATTAATAATATTAAATATGTCAAAGTGGGTTGACATATTCGTGGGTTCACTCGACATGTATCAAATCGGGAATTTGATACATTTTAGAAACTTAAATAAAATTATTTGACTTGTTTGACTCATGCACAACTGCCATGACATGCATCAGCTATTCATTTAAAATATATGACATGTCATTCATATTTAAATTTTATGCATATATTAGAACGACTATAGGAAAAAGAATAATTGAAACTTGATCAACCTAGTATTGGGAGGCGGTGAGATGATAGTACGTTAGGGAAGCCAATTCTAGTAAGATCAAGTATACTTGGTCTCTTTAGACTGGTGAAACTAGCCGAAGCTACCAATCCAAGATCCAAACTAGTTAGACCAGAATTTTTCAAAAAGTAATCTTGAAAATGAAATTTCATTAAAAGGCTTTGTCAAGGAAAGGGTTGATGATCCAATAAGGCTACGGCCAAAGAAGGCCTAGTGCCTCGCCAAGACCTGGAAGCCAATTTTTGAAATTCAAATTCAAGTTACTTCTTGTCAAATTCAAATCTAATACAAGCTTCAATTAAATCTTAGAATTAAAAATAAATTAAAGAAAAATGATTCAAGCATCTCACAATACACTTATAAGGCAATCATGCTTGTTGTATTGATACATCTAAAATGGGTGAGATGTTAAGGACTAATAAATTGAAAAATGTTTTTCAAAATTATTTTTCAAAATTATTAGAATATTTTTCTGAAAATATATTTTCAAAATAGTGCTTCAACATAATAATGTTTTTATGGAATTCATGCTTGTCTGATTGAATATACATATTATATGTTTTTCAAAAATTATATCTTTTTAAAAATTGTTTGACTCACGCAATTAGACACAAGTCTCTTAGGACAACACTAAAGTTCCTTAAGGCACTTAGATAGAGTCAAACCGGATCGGATACAGGGGGAGTGATTTTTTTTGGCTTTCGAAAACTACATTGTAAAAATTATTATTATTTGAAAATACCTTTCGAAAACTGAGCTTTAAAACGTTATCACTTGTGTTATTCGAAAAAGGTTTATGTTGTAAAATTTATCTGTCTTGTTTAATTTTGATAAACCCTAAAGACACAGAGGAAGGTCCACTTCATAATCTACAAGGACTCCTAGGATGTGTCTGTTAGTACAGAATGCACCCAAGTCAAACCTGTGTTTTGATATTGGCAAAAGGGTTCAAAAGTTAAGGGTTAGTTGTTGTCTAACAAGCTTCTTGAGTGTACAGGAAAAGCCCTAGTGAAGGAAGGCTAGGCACTGGCGAAGGACTGCCAGACAGGAGAAGCCCTAGCAAAGGACTGCTAGGCACTGGCGAAGGACTGCCAGAAGAAAAGACCTAGCGAAGGACTGCTAGGCTGGCGAAGGACTGCCAGAAGAAAAGACCTAGCGAAGGGCAGCTAGGCATCAAGCGAAGGGCAGCTTGGTAACTCAAGACCGGGCGAAGGACTGCCGGGCAAAAGTCCAACTGGAGGATCCGGTTGGCACCAGGTAAACTCTCCCGAGAGGAGTAGGTGAGGACGCGTTCCCCTTGAGGGAACATTAGGCGTCGGTTCGACCTAGGGCTCCATTTTGGAGACCAAAGTCAGAACCAAGACAGCTAAGGCTGTATAAAATAATAACATTCTTGTTATTTGGACTAACCCAGGATGCAGGATCGAAGGACTGAGTATTTGCAGCTCAGAGAGCCTCAAAGGAGTGAGGCAGAAGCTGAGCAGGGCGCCCCGGACGACCAGGGCGCCCCCAAGGTCAACCCAAGTCTCTAACAACCTCGACGCGCTTCAACCCGCTTGTCGCGGGCGCCCCGCGTGTCTCGGGCGCCCCCACTGCCTGCTGCCGAAGCGCATCTCTGCGAAGCTGAGGAGATGAGGCCTTTTGACCGGTCAATGCGGGCGCCCTGAGTCCTCCGGGCGCCCCGGTCAAACCGGATCCCAAGGATAAGGGGATCAGACGGCGACCGAGCTACAGCCGGATCAGCTGCCACGTGGGGGCGCCCCCGTCGACCAGGGCGCCCCTAGGCCCTATATAAAGGGCCCTCAACCCCCTTCTTCAGAGTATCACTTACTGCGACGCTTCCACGCTCTACAACTTTCATTCAATGCATCCAAACGCTCTGACGACCGCGCTCTGCTCCAGGAACTTCTCAACTCAAGTCCGAAGCGCCGTCGACCTCCCGCTGCATCGAAACTCGAGCCTACCCCGGGAGTTGGTAAATACAGAAGTGTTATATTTCTTATTGAAATTTGTATTTCTCTTCTGTACTTATTCTACGCATTATAGAATTGCCCAAAGTAAATGGTCAACGACCGTGGGCCTTGGAGTAGGAGTCGACCCAGGCTCCGAACCAAGTAAAACGACCTTGTTAGCGTTGTGTTGCTTTTTGTGTCTTATTTCCGCTGTGCACTTACTCTTTTTTAAATCCGAACGATTTGCGACATTCACCCCCCCCCCTCTCTCGCATTTCTCGATCCAACAAGTGGTATCAGAGCGGGGAATTCAAACTTGGTGCAACCACCAATTTGAAAATTTTGGATTTTTTTCGTTTTCTCATTTTTTTCGTTAAATATTTTTCGTTCGAATTTTTCTTTCAAGGTTGGTGCAACACCCCTTGAAATTTGTTTTTATTTATTCTTCCCGCACTACTAATCCAAGACCAAGTCTTGGAATATTGTTTGTTGTTTTTTTTGTTGTTTGCTATTTCAGAACAAATGGCCATCCAAGAAGGCTTTAGCACCAGACCTCCACTTTTCAGTGGAGAAGACTTTCCTTACTGGAAAAGTCGAATGGAGGTCCACCTGAAAACTCAGGTGGATATGTGGATAATCATCCAGTCTGGACTGATGATTCCCACAAATGCTGAAGGCGTACAGCAAAACTACTCAGAGTGGGACACTGCCCTTAAACGCAAAATCGAAGCTGACGCCAAAGCAACTCAGACCCTCCAATGCGGACTAACGAAAGAGGAGCTGAACCGCGTAGGCCCCTTCAACAGTGCCAAGGAGCTATGGGCTAAACTGATCGAGCTCCACGAAGGAACTTCATATACGAGGATCAGCAAACGCGATCTGCTACTGAACAAGCTCTTCACCATCAGAATGACAGATAACGAGACAGCAGCTCAGCTCCATTCCAGAATCCAGGAATTGATGAACGGTCTTCACGCAATAGGTCACAAGGTTCAAAATCGTGATCTTATAAGGTATGCCCTAAACGCGTTCCCTAGAACCACCTTGTGGGCATCTATGGTAGATGCATACAAGGTCTCTAGGGATCTTTCAAAAATTAAGTTAGATGAGTTATTTTCTGAACTTGAACTTCATGAACAGACTAACTGCAATTTGGCCGAGAAAAGTATAGCTTTCTTTGCAGGGAAAACAGGAAGGACGACTAAGAAGAAAACTCAAGTTGAACCCGAGTCTACCTCAGACTCAGAAACAGAACATCAAGAAGGAGATCAATCTGAACTGGTCCGGCTAGCTCGAAGCTACTACAAAAAGTTGAAGAACCAAGCCAACACACGGAGAACAAGCCGAAGAAAGGATGAACCAGCTGAACCAGCAACTGACAAACACAGGCCCAACGTAACCTGCTACGAATGCAAGAAGAAGGGCCACTACAAAACTGAATGTCCAAGCCTAAAGGAGTCCAAAAAGACCAGAAAGAAGAAGGCACTCCAAGCAACCTGGGACGAGTCTTCCACAGAAGAAGAAGAAGAAGCACCGCAGTCCAATCTTCTGGCCCTGACCGCTTCGGATCAAATCGAGACTGACTCAGACTCGAACCAGGACGACTGCAAGCTGACCTTCTCCGACGACGGCGAAATAAGGGTAACAAGTTTTTCAAAATTGCAATTAAATTCTCTTATTTCTTATCTATCCCGAGATTTGGCGAAAGCCAAACTCCGAATCGAGTCCCTCCGACAGGAAGTAAAACTCCTGAAAGAGGGAGCTGAGTCTAAATCCTTAACTGAGAAAATTCAGGAAGGAACCCCTGATCAAGTTGAAAAACTTGAATCAGAGAACTCATCCCTAAAAACTCAAGTTAAGGACTTAAGAACAGCTTTAGAACGATTCACTTCTAGTTCCAAGAATCTTGATATGATTCTTGGAAAACAGAAGTCTGTTCTAAACCGATCCGGACTTGGCTATAGAACCAAATCTCGGCAAAAATCTTACTTTGCTGTACTGAACCGGTCAAGACCTAAGGTTCAGGCATGGGTGCCAAAACTGTGCTTGACTAAACCAACTGGTTCGAATCAATTTTGGATCCCCAAGGACAAGATTCACATCTTGCCTAACCCATACAGAGGCTTTAGTCCAGGGGGAGCCAAAATCAAAACAATTTTTATAATTAGATAATTTTCTTTTAATTGCTTGATTGCATGTTTATTTAATTTTCTGCAATTTGCCATGCTTAGATGTAGAAATACTTAGATTCAAGGACTCAATTACTTGAAATTTGAAAACATAGTATTGGGAGGAGGTGAGATGATAGTACGTTGGGGAAACCAACTCTAATAAGATCAAGTCAACTTGGTCTCTTTAGACTGGTGAAACCAGCCGAAGCTACCAATCCAAGACCCAAGCTAGTTAGACCAGAAAATGACCTAATTTAATTTGAAAATGAAATTTCATTAAAAGGCTTTGTCAAGGAAAGGGTGGATGATCCCATAAGGCTACGGCCAAAGAAGGCCTAGTGCCTCGCCAAGACCTGGAAGCCAATTTCTGAAATTCAAATTCAAATTATCTTTTGTCAAATTCGAATCTAGCTCAAATTTCAAATAATTATAGTTTCTAATCTGTTTTCAAAATTTCTTTTTTTAACTTATTCTCTTTTTGAAAAACACTTAATCTGTTTTCAAAATTTCTTTTTTTAATTTGTTTTCAAAAATAAAGAACTTTTTCGAAAATAAATTGAAATTCCTTTTCAAAATTAATTTTTACCCTCAAACATGTCTCACAAAAACCTTAAGGTTAACGTGTTTGAAAACCCTAAATTCAGTAAGACAGAAAAATTAAGCTCAATTTAAACCACCTTGCTTGTGCTTTCATAACCATGGTCAAACTGTGGTTAACATAGTCAAACTATGATTAACATAGTCAAACATGGTCAAACTGTGGTTAACATAGTCAAACTATGATTAACATAGTCAAACATGGTCAAACACAGTCAAACGAAGTCAAACAGTCAAACCTAGTCAAAAGGGTCAAAGGCTGCTGAAAGCAGTCCATGAGGGCGCCCGTGACCTGTCGGGCGCCCCCGACAACACTGACAACACACCAGCTCCAGTCAAAGCTGCAAAAGCTGCATTTGACCGACTTGACAAGGGCGCCCGTGACCCGTCGGGCGCCCCTATACGCTTCTGTCCCCCACGCTGATTAAAGCAGCCAAAAGGCTGCAATCAACTACCATTGACCAGGGCGCCCGTGACCTCTCGGGCGCCCCCTTAAAACCCCTATAAAAGGGACCCGAGTCTCCTTCTCCTCCCACACCACATCTCACACTTCTTCTTCCCCTTGCCTCATTCTTGTGGATCAAGTGAACCTAAGCCCACCCTTGCCTCAACCATGCCTCCAAGGTATGAAATTTAGTTGTGCAATTAATTTTTCTTAAATTACATATTTTTTAAGTCTCTTCTTATAATCCAAGGTTTATCCTTAATTACTTATTTTTCTACACTTAGAAAACGTCGAGCAGTTCAGTCGAACCCCGGAAACGAGCCCAGTCCCGACCCTAGGTTTCCAAACCTAGAACTTTGTAATAAATTCGCCCGAACCACCTACGTTCCGATTAAGACGAGTTACCTTAACCGTCAATTCTTTACCCAATCCTATCCAACTGCAATGTCCGCAATTAACTACTATCAACTGGACAACCTCGTATTCTGCACACATCCGATCAACAACACCTTATGTGCAGAATTCTATAACAACATAGTTAGGCAAGACCAATTGAGCTTCGTCACTACCGTTCAAGGACTGCCCTTGACCATCACTCCTACCCTACTGAACCGATTTCTTGGACTCCGACAATCTCAGTCCATCTTCTGTTGCTACCCTCCAAGGAACCTACCTTTCGATGCCCCCTACTCTCATATTGACCTGAACACCTTATACAACTATTTCTTTAGGGAGGGCATGGACCCTGCAGGAGGGCAGTTCAACTCCACCCGACTGCCGATTCAGGACTACGCTCTCTATAGAGTGATTGTCCGTTGCATCCTTCCTCTGTCCACTAGGGACATAGCCACCATGAAACCCTTTCAAACCTTTCTCCTCTATGGCCTTATCCACCATCTGGACATAGATATAGGCCTTCACCTCTTCCACTGTATCCTACATGCCTCTAGTGTGTCCACTCAGGGATGGGTCTGCACCCCCTTCTGCCACGTCATCACCTCGATCCTCCACCATCACGGCCGAAACATCACTGAAGGCGAGATTACCACGATGACCGACTTCAACGAGATAGGATATAGGAACTTTTCCTTAGCCGGTGTAGATGTCTCGGGCACCGGGGTTCTGACTTGGAGACGCCGACCAGCCGCACAGGACATTGCCGACGAGGAGGTTGAGGTCGACGTTGCCGACTTAGCAGCAGAGTTAGCTCAGCCCGATCCTCCGACACTCTACGAGCGAGTATCCCTCCTCGAGACACAGGTTCAGTCCCTCCGGGAAGAATCGGAGGCTTACCACCTTGAGCAGCTGGAAACTCATCAGGGCTACTATACCGAGTATATGAGCGCGTTTGCAGCAGAGAGGGAGGAAAGAAACGCCCAGTATCAGGAGATGATGACCATGTTTAGATCCTGGCATCCAGGCTCCCCTGATCAGCCTGGTCCCTCTTCCTAGATGACTTGGACGTGTACCTATTTGACTATCCCTACTGAGTAGGGTTGACTTCTGTTGACTTGTACTAGACTTCTGTTTGACTTATGCTTATCTTAGCTTTGTTTGTTTATTTCCGACTTGATTAAGTTAGGATTATGCTTAGTAGAGTAGAATCATTTTTTTTGCTTCTGCCTTAATTGAAAATGCTTTAATTCATTTTAAAATATTTTCTTTGTTAAAAATGTTTTACTTTGGTTTTAAAATTTTTTTTCCTTGACTTAGTTTTATTTCAAAAACTACCCCCTTCAAAACTAGGTTTTTTTGAAATGGACTTAGCCTAGGCTCTAACCCTAGAATTACATGCACCTATAGATCTAGAAGCCAGCATCTCACAAGCACCTTAGGGTACTTTGATTGACAACCTAGAAAGGGTTGAGATGCTTAGGTCTTTGCCTTAACTCAAGATGCTTTAAGTCAGTGCATCTGCAGTAGTTGGGGCACTAAATACAAACTGAACAGCAATCAAGTTAAGTATCAAGTTTAGACAATCTAACGTGAACAATGCACTTAACTTGACTAACCCTAGCGAAAACTACTGTTTATAACAGTTGGTAAGTAGCTAATTGGGTTAGACACGTCCCTAAAGATTTAACCAGACTTAGGTTCCAGTTTGATTTAGTACAGCAAATGCTTTAATTATTGCAATTTTTTTTTTGCATTTTTGATATATGTCAAAGGGGGAGAGTTGGAAAGGAAACAGGGAACAAAAATTGTTTTAAAATTTTTTTTCCATTATCTTCTTCAAAAAGTTAAGTTAGTTTTTATTTCTAAACTCTGAATTATTTTGAAACTTAATGTTTTTGTTTAAAACTATTGTTAGCTTAAAGGTTTTTAAAATTCTCTTCAAAAATTTCCAACTCTGAACTATGTGTTTTGAAATTATGTTTTAAGCTTAACGTAGTGCTTGAAATTTTTCCAAATTGAAAATTTTCTAAATCTGAAATTTTCCAAACTGAAAATTTTCTAAGTCTGAAATTTTCCAAACTGAAAATTTTCTAAGTCTGAAATTTTCCAAAACTGAAAATTTTCTAAAGTCTGAAATTTTTAAAAGTGAAAATTTTCTAAGTCTGAAATTTTTCAAAACTTGAAATCTTCTAAGTACTTAACTCACACCACCTATTTTTGAAAAACCTACGGGGAGATTTCTTCCAGGGGAGGGAATCTAACTTAGGATTTCAATTTCAGCATTTTTTCCTTAACTTTTTGAACTAGGTTGCCATATATCAAAAAGGGGGAGATTGTTAGTGCAGAATGCACCCAAGTTAAACCTGTGTTTTGATATTGGCAAAAGGGTTCAAAAGTTAAGGGTTAGTTGTTGTCTAACAAGCTTCTTGAGTGTACAGGAAAAGCCCTAGTGAAGGAAGGCTAGACACTGGCGAAGGACTGCCAGACAGGAGAAGCCCTAGCAAAGGACTGCTAGGCACTGGCGAAGGACTGCCAGAAGAAAAGACCTAGCGAAGGGCAGCTAGGCATCAAGCGAAGGGCAGCTTGGTAACTCAATACCTGGCGAAGGACTGCCGGGCAAAAGTCCAACTGGAGGATCCGGTTGGCACCAGGTAAACTCTCCCGAGAGGAGTAGGTGAGGACGCGTTCCCCTTGAGGGAACATTAGGCGTCGGTTCGACCTAGGGCTCCATTTTGGAGACCAAAGTCAAAACCAAGACAGCTAAGGCTGTATAAAATAATAATATTATTGTTATTTGGACTAACCCTGGATGCAGGATCGAAGGACTGAGTATCTGCAGCTCAGAGAGCCTCAAAGGAGTGAGGCAGAAGCTGAGCAGGGCGCCCCGGACGACCAGGGCGCCCCCAAGGTCAACCCAAGTCTCTAACAACCTCGACGCGCTTCAACCCGCTTGTCGCGGGCGCCCCGCGTGTCTCGGGCGCCCCCACTGCCAGCTGCCGAAGCGCATCTCTGCGAAGCTGAGGAGATGAGGCCTTTTGACCGGTCAATGCGGGCGCCCCGAGTCCTCCGGGCGCCCCGGTCAAACCGGATCCCAAGGATAAGGGGATCAGACGGCGACCGAGCTACAGCCGGATCAGCTGCCACGTGGGGGGCGCCCCCGTCGACCAGGGCGCCCCTAGGCCCTATATAAAGGGCCCTCGACCCCCTTCTTCAGAGTATCACTTACTGCGACGCTTCCACGCTCTACAACTTTCATTCAACGCATCCAAACGCTCTGACGACCGCGCTCTGCTCCAGGAACTTCTCAACTCAAGTCCGAAGCGCCGTCGACCTCCCGCTGCACTGAAACTCGAGCCTACCCCGGGAGTTGGTAAATACAGAAGTGTTATATTTCTTATTGCAATTTGTATTTCTCTTCTGTACTTATTCTACGCATTATAGAATTGCCCAAAGTAAACGGTCAACGACCGTGGGCCTTGGAGTAGGAGTCGACCCAGGCTCCGAACCAAGTAAAACGACCTTGTTAGCGTTGTGTTGCTTTTTGTGTCTTATTTCCGCTGTGCACTTACTCTTTTTTAAATCCGAACGATTTGCGACATTCACCCCCCCCCCTCTCTCGCATTTCTCGATCCAACAGTGTCAACTTTAGGGGGAGTATAAATCAAACTTCTGAAACAATTTTGTTTAATTAATTGTTTTGAAATTATTAAATAATTTCCTTAATTTGAATCAACCCTTAAGACTTAGAGGAAGAGTACTTGTGGTCAACAAGCTTCCCAGGACTAGGTCAAGTTTAGGGGGAGATCAAATTAAAAGAATTATTGAATATTTCAAATGTTTTCATGAGCGGTATTTTCAAATCCTGTTGAAAACATAAGTATTCTTTTAAAATAGTATCAATTTTCAAAAATTACTATTAGTTTCAAAAATTCATCTGGTTTTTTTTATCAATTTGAAATAATATCTTGAGTTTGGAAAATCTTCCAGGACACTTAGGAAAATGTCCTTGTAGTCAACAAGGTTTCCTATGATTGTGTCAGACTGAAAGATAAACCAAATCAAGTATTATCACTTTAAAATCTTTACATTTTTCAAAATTAACTTACATCCTATTATTCTGTGACTTATGAAATTTTTTTTTATAATATTTACTTGGATTGGAAAACTTCCAGGACACTTAGGAAAATATCCTTGTAGTCAACAAGGGTTCCCAGGATAGTGTCAGACTGGAAAATTAACCAAGTGAAGTCAAATATTATATTTTCAAAAGTACTTATGTCTTTCAAAGCCAAATATTCTTTCAAATGTACTATCATTTTTTTTCAAAATTCTATTAATATTTACTTGACCTTGAAAAATATTATGTTTCATAATACACTTATTTTCGAAACACAGTTAGTACTTGCAAAATAGACATAACATTTATATTTTCCAAAATAACATTCTTTCAAAAGTTATGCACTTTCCAAAAGTACTTAATTATTCAAAAATTTAATACATTTTTTAAAGGTACTTATATTTTTCAAAAATTACATAATTTTTGTAATATATTATTCAAAATACAATGCTTTCAAAAATTTTGCACTAAGTATTTTCAAAAAGAACCAAAGGTTTTTAATGTTGGTGCAAGTATTTTATTTTTTGATGTATGACAAAGGGGGAGAGATGTGTGCTTAAGTTAGAAAAAAAATTTCCGGAAGATTTTTTTTCATTTTTACCCCAAGGACAGTAAGTTAGCCCCTTAAACCAATCAAATTTAAGTTATTGTCAAACATCAAAAAGGGGGAGATTGTTGGTGCAAGTTGCATCAATGATATTCCTCTTTAAGTGTTTTAATGTTTGACAATACACTTAAGTCAGTGATACAATGAATAGACAAAGGGGAGCAAAAGTGAAGTAACCTTAGTTGAAGAAAAGTCCTAGTTAATCTAGGCATCGGAACCCTAAGACCTAGCGAAGGGCTGCTAGGCACCTAGCGAAGGGCTGCTAGGTATCGTAACCTTAAGACCTAGCGAAGGGCTGCTAGGTATCGTACCCCTAAGACCTAGCGAAGGGCTGCTAGGCACCTAGTGAAGGACTAGTAGGCATAGAAGACCTAGCGAAGGGCTGCTAGGCACCTAGCGAAGGGCTGCTAGGGAATGAAGACCTGGCGAAGGGCTGCCAGGCACCTAGCGAAGGACTGCTAGTAAATGAAGACTTGGTCCGAGGGACTAAGCAACTTAGCTGAGCGATGACTAAGGACAGGAGTAGAGACGGGTCAGGGTTTGGGCGTCTCGAGGTCCGGAGGTATCGGAATCTAAGCAAAAGTCCACCCGAAGGGCTAGGTGGCAACCGTCTCCTGAAAGGAGTAGGTGAAGGACGAGTTCTCGGGGATGGGAACTTGTGCCAGTTTGACATAGGGTTTCGTGGAGATCCGAAGTCAGAACCAAATCCTTAAGCTTAATGTTGTATGTATATGCTTTGTGTTTGTGTATCTTGCAGGTACCAAGATTGGAAGACAAAGCAAGCGGAACAAGGGTTGGATGCCCTGAAGCAGGGCGCCCACATCAGGGAGGGCGCCCTCACCATCCAGGGTGCCCTCAACAGCCAGGGCGCCCTGAGCCAAAGGTAAAAATGCAGTTATGATGAAGCAGGCAGAACAGGTGTCAAGCAGGGCGCCCTGAGCGTCCGGGGCGCCCTGGTTCAAAGCTGTATTGGCAGTTGCGAACCCAAAACACAGATAAGCCATCATGAGGGCACCCCGGAGATCCAGGGCGTCCTGGTCAATGATCTTATCACCCGCGACGAGGTAGGCGCAAGGATAAGGTTTGACCGAGTCTTCCGGGGCGCCCCCAGCATCCGGGGCGCCCCCAGGAGGCCTATATAAGGGCCTTCGACCCCTCTGCTTCAAAAAGGTATTCCAAGAACCATTCCAAGCTTTCTAACCAACTGCAACGTGCTAGAAACGAGGCTCCACGACCGGGAGGCTCCAGGAGGAGGTGCGCGGCACTTTGGAGGTCCAGATCGGCCGAGCTTCAAACTTTGTGTCGTTGGTTTGCTTTTTAATTATTGTATTTAAATTTCTTTATTATTGCTTGTAATACTGCACTGTAAGTCGGGTTTCTCCGCCTCCGAAAAGGAGACCAATAGTGGACGGGCGTTCCCGTGCATAGGCCTTGGATGTACTGACCCTGGGGGGTCGGGAACCAAGTAAAAATCCGCTGTGTACCTCTGCTCTTTTCGTTTTTATTTTCAGCTGCGCTACTAATATTCTAAGTCTAGAACGAATGAGTTTTGCACGAGGTTTCCGCGAAAGGTTTTCATGGTCGATATTCACCCCCCCCTTTATCGACGGCACCGGTCCTACACATCGCACTTAAGCTGCAGCAAGAACTTCATTGACATATCTATATGTAGATTACCATATGAAGTTTTACAGCCAGTCACTCCAATGAACTAGTTCCCTTAACTAGCATCCATGTTTATCTCCGGACATCCCAATGTCACCAGCCAGTGAGAATCAGCTGATTAGAGAATAACCCATGCTAGTCTCAACAGAATTGATATTGTCCGTATTTATCAATTCATCGACTAGGGACAATTTCAATACTTCACAATTGCACATGTAGAGATAATCACTAGTTGTGAATTCATCACAAATTCTCTCATGCTGTGAATTGTATTGCGGACATTCAGTAAATGAGTTCAAGATCTCAATCAAATACAAGAACATGTATACTCAAATAGTGAATTTTCATTTATTAAAGTAAATGATTACAATCATAAGGCTATTGCCTTAAGACACTTCTCTTATATTACTAACACGATCCACAACCTTGGAACGGTCTGGTGATCGGTCCAGGAGAATCTCAAAGAGATCGCGATTTCTAATTGAGCGTTGGGGATCGATCAGGACGAAGTTTGATCGGTCTGGACCCAGCCTGATCGGTCTGGTGACCGATCAGGAGGCTCTCTGATCGATCCGGTGATCGATCACCTTAATTCAAATACGCTGTCAGAAGTCTATTTTCACTGTCGATTCTCTGCTGCTTGCTGATTTCTTTTTTATATGCATTGCTAAGCCTCTGATGGAGTGTGCAGGTGATAGCAGGTGATTCAAACACTCAAGGAGGGTCAATGGGAGGCTTTCCTTGGAGCAGGTTTGGATCTATTATGTTTTCAGGTCTCAACGTCTGGCGCAACTGGCAACTGACGAAGGCGCGGCTGGCAACTGGCGGAGGCTCAGCTGGAGGAGTGTCCAGTGGACTGAGTGCTCAGAGAGGTCAGTGGGTCAGGGTGTGAGTTAGTGGTGCTGATGGAGTTGGCGACGTTGAGCTGGAGCTTAAGAGACAAAGCTGGATGCAGAGGAGAGTAGGCGAGATAGACAGAAAACTTGGGAAGTTGTTGCTGGGCTGTGTTCGTGCTCTCTGTTGCTTTGTTCTTGAGCGATCTTGTTGCATTCCTGTGAGAGCTTTGTGAGCTTGTCTTCTCGAGTGTCTCTGTGCTTAACTTGTATCTTCTTGACATCACTTGTGGAGAGGTTTCTCCACCGAGAAGGAGGCTACTACTATCTGGAGTTCACCGGGGCTTGATCTACCGACGATCAAGGGATCGCCCACCTTACGGGCACACCAAGGAGTAGGGGTAAGTTATCCCCGAACCTTGTAAACGATATCCTTGTTAGCGATCCTTGGTTTGTATTCTTTGTTTCTGCATTTCTGTTAAGATTGTTTCTCTGCATATGCTTTGTTTCCGCTGCTGCTAACTTAAGTGCAGAGAAAGATTTCAAAGAGCAAGTTTTGTGTCCGACTAGATTCACCCCCCCCCCCTCTCTAGCCATCCCGTTTCCAACAAGTGGTATCAGAGCTTGGATCTCTGTCTACGGCTTAACATCTGAGAGCTTACAGCATGATGGCTGGAGGAGAAGGCTACAGCACAAACCGACCTCCACTCTTCGATGGCACAGATTTTCAATATTAGAAATCGAAGATGGAGTTTTATTTAAAGACAAATATGAGTTTGTGGTTCGCTGTCAAGGAGGGGTTTTCTCTTCCAAAGGATAATGAAGGAAAGGAGCTTGAGTTTTCCAAGTGGTCGGTTGAGCAAATCCGGAAGGGTGAAGCAAATGCCAAAGCTGTGGTCACCTTACAATGTGGGATGACCAAAGAGCAATTGATCAAAATTGGTCCCTTCACCTCTTCCAGAGATTTGTGGAACAAACTCATTGAGCTCCATGAGGGAACTCAAGATACACGGATAGTCAAGAAGGACCTCCTTCTCAGCCAACTCCAGAACTTGACAATGGGAGAAAAAGAAACTGTAAGTATGCTTCATTGTCGGTTCAAAGAAATCATCAATGACCTCCACTCCATCAATGAAAAGGTAGAAAATAGAGACCTAGTGAGGTATGTACTCAAAGCCTTCCCTAGGAATACTTTGTGGTCATCCATGGTGGATGCCTACAAGGTTTCCAAGGACTTATCTTTTGTTAAGTTAGAGGACTTATTTTGTGAGATGGAGCTACATGAGATCTCTAACCAATGCCCCAAGGAGAAAGGGTTTGCTTTTGTGGCAGGAAACAAAAGGAAGAAGAAGATTGACAAGGAGGAGGAGGGCATCCACTGCCACGTGGCTCTAGTGGCACTACAAGAGTCAAAGGAGGAGAGTGATGAATCAAGTGGCTCCTCAATCGCGCCTTCATCATCTTCGGATGATAAAGAGGTAATCTCTCCCGAGCTAGATAAGTGTTATAGAACCATTGCATGTCTAGCTAGGTTGCTTAAAAAATCCAAGAACAAAGTTAAATTGTTGAAATTGGAAGTAGAAGAGTTAAAATCCTCTAAGGTTGAGGATATTAATGACTTCCATAATGAATCCCTTGAGAATGAGAATAAGATCTTGAAGGGTGAAATTGAAAATCTCAAGATTGTTCTTGAGAAATTTTCAACAAGCTCCAAAACCCTAGACATGATCTGAACTCCCAAAGGGCGGTTTACAACAAGGCCGGTATAGGTTACCGACCTAAAAAACCGACCTTTGTGTCATTAATGTCTAGAACACATTTTAGATCATCAAATGTTCCTAGGGTCAAAAAGAAAATGACTAAGGCATGGGTGCCAAAGTCTTTGATTGAAGGTTCTTTAGGTCCCAAAATTTGGGTACCTAAAACCTCTATCTTTAGAATTGTATAAGCATTATTTGAGGGGGAGCATTTATCAATATGGGAGGTTGATATTTGGTGCTCCAAACCCATGACCAAAGGCAAAATTGTCATTCACATGGATGGTTATGGAAAATTCGAATTAAATGCTTTGAGCTCCATTGTTTTAGATCTTATGACAATATAATCCCTTGGCTAGTGACTTTTATGGTATTCATGTGTTAAAATACTTAGTCATGGTATAATCTACTTTAGTGTTTAAGTTCTTCCATGATCAAGTATGCCATGATTTTCTTGTATGTATTATGCCAACATGAAGAACACATGGTTTGTGAAAATCACTATGAAAATCTCACAATACATGATTAGACAAAGAACATGAGTTTAAGGCCTAGGCTTAAGCTTTTCTTATTATTTTGGAGATGAATCTAGATGAGTATGCCATGACTTTGATGATTAACATTAATCTATGACATGCCCATTTTGATTAAAAACAATATGAACACATAGCTTAAATTGATCATGATGTGAAATAAGCATGTTTTGGAATTTTGATCATCCATTGGAATTGGCACAAACCTAATTTTGGTTAAGAACAACATGATCACATAGATTATGATGGTTTAAGTTCCATGACTTGTTTGACTTCCCACTGATCATGCTTGGAATATACTTATCATGACTTGATACAAATCTGTTTTGAAGTATCCAACTTTGATTAAGGGAACCCTTAGAATCAAATGGATTACCTCTATGCTTTGACACAAATCATGATGATTATTTTAGTTTGGGAAATACTTTTTGGTTAAAAGAAACCCTTTAGGATCAATGGGATTGAATCTAATTGAATTAGGGTTTCTGAAATCTCGTTTCTAAAACTGTACAGTGAAACAAATCTATTTCTGAAACTGATCAGTTTCAGAAAACATACTGTATCAGACCTGATCGGTCCACCAACCGATCAGGACTCACCCTGATCGGTCTGGTGATTGATCAGAAATCATACTGATCGGTCCGGTGACCGATCAGATCAACAATGATCAGTTGTATTAGACCACTCCTCAGACCAATCCCCCTTCATCAATTTTGATGAAGTATCAATATAACTGAGTAGTAGGATGATGGTTAAGATACTTGGAACAAAACCTAATACTGATTTGATACAAACCTATGTTGGAATGTTCAAATTCATAAGAAAGGGTTTGTTGAGTCATGACTCTTATTCTTAATGTCGTATTTCGGAATTGTTTCTGAAATATCGAATATTAATAGAGTCTACTCCCTGGTTATGGAATGTAAATTGTTAATGCAGTCTGATCAGGAACGTATCAGAGTTTCTGAAATTTTTCTGAAATCTGATCGCTCCCCAGACTAATCAGATATACTTCTGTATCACGTGATCAACGGACCTGATTCATCACGGAGACCAATCACGACTATGTGTCAGATACAGATGCATTCCTTACTTGTCATGAGAAGCATATACGTATTTGACCATGATATACTTCTGTATATGTCTTCACATGGAAATCCAAGTGTTAATGCAGTCCAATCTTGAACGAATCAGAATTACAGAAATTTTTCTGAAAATTGATCGTTCATAGATAAATCAGAAATTTTTCTGTATCGATCATCAGTCTGATGGAACTGCGATAATTATTGTCATATGATGCATATACATTGTTGCCATGATACATTTATGGTATATGCCTCTCATATGCAATTTCAAAATCATCCTTTGACTTACTTGTCATATGAAACATATACATGTTTGACCATGATATATTTCTATATATGGTTTCATGTGCAATTCCCACTTATTGACGTATGATGCATATACATTGTTGCCATGATACATTTTTGGTATATGTCTCTCATATGTAATTCGAAATTTACCTTTGATTATTTTGGGTTTGGGGAGAGACCCTTGGTTGAGGGGGAGTTTGATGTTTAAACTTAATAACCATACCCTTTTCGATGTTTGACAAAGGAGGAGAAAATGGCTGATTAAGTTTATGGTTATTATAGGGGGAGGATCATGATTCCCTTATGAGAATTGAACGGACTTCAATTGATTGATACCTAAACTTAAATCGGGTTGTCAAACAACAAAAAGGGGGAGATTGTTGATGCAGTCTGACCCAGTTGTTGTTTTGGTGTTTGACAATGATTTAAGTTTGGTTGAATGAAATTCGGGTTAAGTCCAGGTGGATCTGGGAGATCGCACGCTGGCATGGAAAAGGTCCTAACTTGGAGGGTTAGGTGAAAAGTCCTAGTCTGGAGGGCTAGGTTGGAAGAAATCCCGGTGAGTGAAGCCGGGTCCTGGTGAGTGAAGCCAGGTGATGGAAATCCTAGTGAGTGAAGCTAGGTTGAAATCCTGGTGAGTGAAGCCAGGTCCCGGTGAGTGAAGCCGGGTGACCGAAACCCTGGTGAGTGGAGCCAGGTCCTAGCTTGGAGGGCTAGGATGAAGTCCCAGTGAGTGAAGCTGGGCATGGCACGAGTCAGAGAAGGGTTGGAGGCTTGTTCTCGTGACTTAGAGTGCATTTGGGCTTGCCTGGATCGGTCTGGTGACCGATCAGGGAAGTTGGCATGGTGCTCCTTCGTCGATCGGTCTGGTGACCGATCCAGCAATGGCTGATCGGTCTGGTGACCGATCAGGGAGCACACAGTGAGGTTGGGAACCTACTGTGCTGCTCCTGATCGATCTGTTGACCGATCAGGGAGTATGCGTTTCACCCATTGACTGGCTCCTGATCGGTCTGGTGACCGATCAGGGAGCGAGCAGTGAGGTTAAGTTCTCTTGCTAAACTGCTCCTAATCGGTCTGATGACCGATCAGGATCACTGTGCAGATCGTTCTGGTGAACGATCCAGCTTCGCGGATTCCTCACTAAGTTCGATCAGGACGGTGCATGATCGGTCTGGTGTTGATCTGATCGGACTGGTGACCGATCAGGAGAACCCCTGATCGGTCAGTTGTGCAACGACCCAAAAAATTCTTTTAATATTTTCTTAAAATATTGAGCATGTCTAGATAATTTTCCGAGGGACCCAGAAATAATTATGTAAAATTGGGCCTAGAAATTCATGTTTTCTCATTTAAATTGAGAAAAACTAGGTACTAATGAGCTTTAAAAGGACTCCAAAAATGGGTATTAATTAGGTAAAATTAATATAAATTAGGTAAAAATTAATATAAATATAAAAGAATTTTATTTAGGAATATTGGCATAATTATGGGTGATTTTTGGAGAATTTTCGAAATAAAAGGGAAATTTTCGAAAATAAGAAAAAGGATTAAATAAAATAAAAATAAAAGTGCATGGGCCAAGGATTGAACTTGGACCTCTATTACAACAATGAATGCTTTAACCAACTCACCTAGCAAGGAATTCTTGTGAGGAAAGGAAGTGAATGGTGGTTAAATGGTAGAAGAAGATGAAGGGCCATGGAAAACTCTTCATTCACCACCTTAATGGTTGATTAATAAGGGAGTTTGGGAGTTTCATTCTTCATGCCATCAATTGCATTTGCTCCTCTCTTCCTTCTCCATTCTTGCCGAGCATACAAGGAGGAATTCTCCCTTGAGAAAACTCCACAAAAGCTCTCCTTCTCCAAGATCTAAGGTCTTCTCAAGGTTCTAAGGGCTAGGTGTGGTCAAGTCTTCTTTCTTCTTTCCATCCAAGGTCTAAAAATCAAGAAATCTAAGGTAAGACTCCCTCACCTGTGATATAATAGTTACCAATGTTTTCCATGATTTTTGGCTTGATATATGGGTGAGTTTCGGATTTAATGTTGAAGGGAAACAAAAAATCAAGGTTCCTATGTTCAAAGGTTTCAGATAGCATGTTTTAAATGTCTAAAATTATGCTTAAAATCATGATAATATTATTTTATGTTACCTGATTATGTTTAGCAGTTAATTGTAATTTTTGGGGATTTTTGGAGTACCCTAGGACACCCTAGGGTCTCGGCCAACATGAAGAAGCAAAAACCCAGAACCTTTAGTTCAAGGGTTTCGGCCACTATGTTTTAAATGTCTAGAAATATGTTAAAAATCATGATAATATTATTTTATGTTCCCTTATGATGTTTAGAAGTTAATTGTAATTTTTGGGGATTTTTTGAGTAACCTAGGACACCCTAGGGTCTCGGCCAACATGAAGAAGCAAAAACCCAGAACCTTTAGTTCAAGGGTTTTGGACACTATGTTTTAAATGTCTAGAAATATGTTAAAAATCATGATAATATTATTTGATGTTCCCTTATGATGTTTAGAAGTTAATTGTAATTTTTGGAGATTTTTGGAGTACCCTAGGACACTCTAGGGTTTCGGCCAACATGAAAGGGACAAAACCAAGGTCCCTATGTTTATGGGTTTCGGCCACCCTGATTTAAATGTCTATAAATATGTTAAAAATTATGATAATGTTATTTGATGTTCCCTTATGATGTTTAGAAGTTAAGTGTAATTTTTGGGAATTTTTGGAGTATCCTAGGACACTCTAGGGTTTCGGCCAACATGAAAGGGACAAAACCAAGGTCCCTATGTTTATGGGTTTCGGCCACCATGATTTAAATGTCTATAAACATGTTAAAAATCATGATAATGTTATTTAATGCTCCTTGATGATGTTTATAAGTTAAGTATAAATTTTGGGAATTTTTGGAGCACCCTAGAGACCCATATGGTTCGGCCAACCCCAAGGACCCAAGGGTTAGGGTTGAGTCTTTAACTTCAAGCATATGTTTATGGGTGTTGCCATGATATAAGGATGAAGGATGGTGATTGTGTGAATTATCACATGGCCTTGGGACTCCATAAGTTTCGGCCAATAAGGGTTAATAGGATAAGAGTTAAGATTTATTCCAAGTAAGGGTCCCAATGGTCCTATGGTAAGATATGATTTATGTTCATGAATGATATGCTATGTTATGAATGATATGCCATGCTTACAAATGATATGCCATGTTTAGGAATGATATGCCATGGTTATACATGATATGCTATGCTTATGAATGATATGCCATGTTATGAATGATATGTCATGTTTACGAATGATATGTCATGTTTATGAATGATATGCCATGGTTACGCATTATAAGAATGATGTTACGACAAGTATGTTATGATCATGTTCATGATAAGAATGATGCCATGATAAGTATGCTATGAATGTCTTATGAATGATGAAGCATGCAAAGTATTTTACTTTATGAATGGGCTTGTACCGGACCCAAGTATGGGTCCAAGGGATGGGCACCTTAAGAACGCCCCGGTTCTGGACTACCGGAGCTGTCCACGGTTCTGGCACTACCGGAGCTGTGCAACAGGGATGGGCTCCTTGAGAACGCCTCGGTTCGGGGACTACCGACTATGCTGTCCTTACCCTAGTGGGTCGAGGCTCGCTACCTCGGACTTACTAGGGATGCGCGCTATGATGTATGTATGTGGTACAAGCCGGGGACCCCAAATGTTATGATGATGATGTTTAAGCATTTTCAAAGTATGTTTAAAAGTTAAGCATCCCTATGTATATGCATTCCACCCCTGCATTCATACATGTTATGTATTATGTTATGATAATGATGTGTTATGCTTATGCTCCATGTTAAAAGATATGTATGAGAATGAATGATCCATGTTATGATTAGGGTAAGAAAATGCTCTTATGATATCCTAGAATGTATGCCGATGTTTATGCCATATAGGTTGGTTTATATCTTATGTTTATATTTATGCCATGTCTCATGCCATGCTAGGAAAGTTTATTAAGTTATGTTATGTCATGTATCATGCCATGCTTAGAATGATTACGATGTCTATGTTTGATATGCTAGAAAGTATGCCTATGGTTGATTTACATCTTATGCTTATGTTCATGCCACATATGATGCCATGCTTAGAATGCTTACGATGTCTATGCTTGATATGCTAGAAAGTATGCCTATGGTTGATTTACATCTTATGCTTATGTTCATGCCACATATGATGCCATGCTTAGAATGTTAATTATGCTTATGCCTATGTTTATACTTTATGCCATGATAAGAATGTTCAATTAGATTTATGCCTATGTTTATGCTTTATGCTATGATAGAAATGTGTATAATGCTTATGTTCCATATGATTATGAATGAATGACGAATGATTTTAGTGAGTAGGAAAGAGTCTTACTAAGCCTGTGTGCTTATAGTCTTCTTTCCTTATACCGCAGATCATGCAAGGGGATAGCGAGGAAGCAGCAGGAGGGCCTGAAGTATGTGTGTGTTGGTGACTTGGCCCATGAAATCAAATGCGTTAACCGTTTATGCTAAGAACATTATTTTGACTACCTATATGCTCGAATAGTGACTTATGGAACTATATGATAAGATGTCCAGTATGATATGATATGAACCTTATGGTATGATGTTAAGCATGTTATGATATGATGATTAAGCATGATGTTCATATGTGAAGTTCCATGTCATTATATTAGGGATGGTAGTAGGGGCATGTATATGTAATGTTTAAGTTATTCCGCTGCAGTATGATGTTACATGCCTTAAGTATGTTAGCGTAACGCCGCTTTAGGAAAAGAAGCAAAAAAAAAAGCGTGCGTTACAAGTTGACTGATCAGAAGGCTTAGGCTGGGAAACTCAGAAATCGCCCGATATAAGGGGTGAATCGGTCAGGTGATCGATCCACAACCTTGGATCGGTCTGGTGATCGATCCAGGAGAATCTCAAAGAGATCGCGATTTCTAATTGAGCATTGGAGATCGATCAGGACGGAGCCTGATCAGTCTGGACCCAGCCTGATCGGTCTGGTGACCGATCAGGAGGCTCTCTGATCGGTCCGGTGACCGATCACTTTAATTCAAATACGCTGTCAGAAGTCTGTTTTCACTGCCGATTCTCTGCTACTTGCTGATTTCTTTTTGATATGCATTGCTAAGCCTCTGATGGAGTGTGCAGGTGATAGCAGGTGATTCAAACACTCAAGGAGGGTCAATGGGAGGCTTTCCTTGGAGCAGGTTTGGATCTATTATGTTTTCAGGTCTCAACGTCTGGCGCAACTGGCAACTGACGAAGGCGCGGCTGGCCACTGGCGGAGGCTCAGCTGGAGGAGTGTCCAGTGGACTGAGTGCTCAGAGAGGTTAAGGGGTCAGGGTGTGAGTCAGTGGTGCTGATGGAGTTGGCGACGTTGAGCTGGAGCTTAAGAGACAAAGCTGGATGCAGAGGAGAGTAGGCGAGACAGACAGAAAACTTGGGAAGTTGTTGCTGGGCTATGTTCGTGCTCTCTGTTGCTTTGTTCTTGAGCGATCTTGTTGCATTCTTGTGAGAGCTTTGTGAGCTTGTCTTCTCGAGTGTCTCTGTGCTTAACTTGTATCTTCTTGACATCACTTGTGGAGAGGTTTCTCCACCGAGAAGGAGGCTACTACTATCCGGAGTTCACTGGGGCTTGATCTGCCGACGATCAAGGGATCGCCCACCTTACGGGCACGCCAAGGAGTAGAGGCAAGTTATCCCCGAACCTTGTAAACGATCCTTGTTAGCGATCCTTGGTTTGTATTCTTTGTTTCTGCATTTCTGTTAAAATTGTTTCTCTGCATATGCTTTGTTTCCGCTGTTGCTAACTTAAGTGCAGAGAAAGATTTCAAAGAGCAAGTTTTGTGTCCGACTAGATTCACCCCCCCTTCTCTAGCCATCCCGTTTCCAACAGAGGATACTATTATTTGCATCTAAATGTTCACCATTACACGACACTAAGAAAATTATTTCCGATTATGTGTCGTCCGATGGGGAAGTACACACGCTTTTCAATAATTTTCTATAGTCTTTTCTGACCTAGTGATCCGCAGAACAAGCCCATCCGATGGGGAGGAAGACACTCAGAGCCGACGCGTAAACTTGTTCGCATCACTTGCCAGATTGAAATGGAGGTCACGGGATCCACGGGAACCAACATAATGAACATGAAAAATCCTAGATCTTACAACTATCATGGCCTTGGTCTCCAATGCGCCTCCAGTTGTATCGCCACTTCGTCCGCTCCTCCCTATCCACGAGCAAGCCTCCATGAAGGGATCTCCGACCCGAGATGTGTAGCTAAATATTTACATCCATCGATCCTATACTTCACGAAGGAGTGCACATACAATCTAAATCAAGAGTAAATAAAAGCTCGACTAAACAGGTGTCGTATTTAATTACAAAAATTAAATACCTAATTTAGCCTCGTCAACCCCGAGGATTCAATTAATTACAAAAATACACAACAATCACATACAACCATTATTAATACCATAATAGTGTTGGTGCAGGAAGCACCAGATCGAACCTTGTTTTGATATTGGCAAAGGATTCAAAGTTAAGGGTTGTTTGGTATCTAACAATGCTGCTTGAGTGTGCAGGAAACCAAGTCCTAGCGAAGAGCTGCTAGGCACCTGACGAAGGGCTGCCAGGAAAACAAGTCCTAGCGAAGGGCTGCTAGGCACCTGACGAAGGGCTGTCAGGAAACCAAGTCCTGGCGAAGGGCTGCTGGGCAAAAACCAAGTCCTGGCGAAGGGCTGCTGGACGAAACTCAAGACCTGGCGAAGGGCTGCTGGGCAAAAACCAAGTCCTGGCGAAGGGCTGCTGGGCGAAACTCAAGACCTGGCGAAGGGCTGCTGGGCAAAAGTCCAACTGGAGGATCCGGTTGGCACCAGGTAAACTCTCCCGAGAGGAGTAGGTGAGGACGCGTTCTCCTCCGAGGGAACATTAGGCGTCGGTTCGACCTAGGGCTCCATTTTGGAGACCAAAGTCAGAACCAAGACAGCTGAAGCTGTAGAAATTAAATTAAATATTTGCTCTATTGTGTTTTGGGACTAACCCTGGATGCAGGACCGAAGGAACGTGTGTCTGTAGCTCAGAATGCCTCAAAGGAAAGAGGCAACTGCTGACCAAGGCGCCCGGAGTGTCCCGGGCGCCCCCAAGGTGAACACAAAACACAAAGAAAGCAAATAAACCTCGACAGTACATTCTGAGGGCGCCCCCACTGTCCCGGGCGCCCCCATGGCAAACCAACTGAAGAGTTAAGCTGCTGCCGCGTCTGCACTGCGCACCTAGGGCGCCCCCGCTGTCCCGGGCGCCCCCAGCCACTCTTACGCAGGAGACTTCAGCGCTGCGGATAAGAGTTGGCCAGTCAACCAGGGCGCCCCCAGCGTCCAGGGCGCCCCCGTCAAGACCTTATCCCGAGGTTCAAGGGATAAATCGTTGACTGCGCCTTGTGTGGATCTGCTGCCACGTGGGGGGCGCCCCCATCGACCAGGGCGCCCCCAGGCATTATAAAAAGGGCCCTAGACCCTCCTCTTCAAGACACTGCTTTCATTCAACGCATCCAAACGCTCTGACGACCGCGCTCTGCTCCGGAAACTTCCCGACTCAAGAACGAAGCGCCGTCAACCTCCCACTGCACCGAAACTCGATCTACACCGGGAGTTGGTAAAACAAAGTGTATATTTCTATTTACAGTAATTTTGTAATCTCACTTTGTAACCGTTTTGCGCACTATAGAATTGCCCAAAGTAAACGGTCAACGATCGTGGGCCTTGGAGTAGGAGTCGACCCAGGCTCCGAACCAAGTAAAACCTTGGTGTTTGCGTTGTTTGTTTTTATTCCGCCGCGCACTTACTCTTTCTTTTAAATCCGAATATTTTCCGATATTCACCCCCCCCCTCTATCGGTCTTTCTCGATCCAACAAATAGTTGGAATCTAGTACCTGTAATAAAGAGTTAGCCTATGCACATCCAAATATTATCCAACAAAAATAAAATATATGACAATGTGCAAGAAAGTAACCGAATCCTAAACACACAAAACCGGAAACCTCGCTCTGATACCAGGTGATGGTTGGGGAAACCGAGGTATGACTTGACGGGTTTCCTATGCAACCACGGGGTCGAACATGAGAGACCTCTCTATGTCTACAGATTAAAAATTTAATCCAAATAGAGACCCATCTCCCAAACGACTGTCTCGTTGTCATGTCAATTGATTCAAGTCACAACTTAGCCAATACCAAAGGTAAGACTTTGTAACTTTCCGAATCAATTGACTGCGGAAAAGACGACGAATGAATCACCGATTTTTGTGTTTATTATCGGGGTCCATGACATAATTAATTATCAATATTAATTAACAATTAATTAAACTATGATAATTAATTAAAACACATACAATGACAAGAATAATCAAAGCAAAAATAACAAGAACAACGAAGGAGCCAAAGAAGAGATATATCTCGCCTTTTATCTCATAGTCTTCTACCGTATGGTCCTCCCCTCTTGGACATCGTGTGGGCGGCGAGCTACCAAGACGTGAAGTCAGCAAGGCACGAACTTCTCCTTCCTAGTTTGGCCGAAACCCTATGAAAGAGAATAGGATTTTTCTTCTTCTTCCTTCCTTGATCTCGCCGAAACCCTAGCTTCTGGGGAAGTCATCGCCAACGATCTCCTTTCTTTTCTTCCCTCTACCATGTCGCCACCAAGGGAGGATGGAGAAGAAGTGAAGAAAGCGAGAAAAACCAAACCCTCTTCCTTCCTATTCCTTGCGCTGGTCAACACCTCACAAAGAGATGAGCCGTCGGCGACCTCCTTCTTCTCACCGTGCACCGCTAACCCTCATTCCATCTTCATGGAAAGGTCAGCCACGGGAAAAAGGAGAGATCGAAGGGAATGAAGAGGAATCCAACTGCAAATCCTTCTCCTTCTCTTGCTTATCGTTGGCACCGAGCAACTCCTCTTGCATCACCGGCGACACCTCCTCCTTCTCTCCTTTCTTGATGCCGAGCCTTGAGGGAAGAAGAGAGGGTGAGGACCTAGAGACGAAGATGAACAACCTTCCCTCTCCTCCCCTTACCGAGCTCTTCCTCCACCACCTTGCGTTGGCGCCTTCAAAAACCTAGGAGAGAGAGAGGTTGAGAGAAGGAGAGATTAATTGCTTGGATGATTAATTGGAATTAATTCCAAAATTATTAGCCTTGGTTTCATGACTCCTATGGGGTATATATAGGGCTATGGTAGGGACCATGAGGAGGAGTTGGGTCTTGGCCCGCTAATAAATCCAAATCCAATCCATTAATGGAGATCCATTTCACTAAAGGATTCCCATTGAACTTCCTCACCAACCCCCATATTTTCATATGAGCTCTACCTATTATGAGTCATCCATCTCCCTGTGTTTAAGATATTGAATGCCCAACGATTAATTTAAATTACTGATAATTTTAATTAATCATCCTCTTGATCACTCAACCTTTTCATCATGTTGGACCATAGTCCATTTGCAAAATTTAACATGATGATCCTTTTGAGCTCATCAAGGGGGCATCATCATCCCGACTCACCAGGACACAGATTCCGTCAATAATCAATGACACACTATGCAGATAATATTATTGCCCAACTTACCGGGCTTATCGATCTAGCAGAATAAATCTCACCCATTGATAAATCAAAAAATAATAATTAAATACACGTGCCCGTTATTATTTTAGGATTTAGAGATTGTACTCCATAATATAAACTGAGATCTAATCTAATTTATGAAGTCAGTATAAAATTGGATGACCTCTCTTTTGTTCCTACTCAATGCACAAAAAATACACTAGTGTAATTCTATGGTTAAGACAAACCACACCTAATTACACTACAACCATCCCGATGGTTTGTCCAATTCCATCTCGGTTGTGAGCCTCTTACTTATAGTTCTGCAAGGAACTGATAACATGATCTTCTGTGCGTCACCACGCACCATGTTATCTACAATGCAAAGTATAAGATATTTTGTGCATATACTAATTTAAATATGCAACATGTGATTTTGCGATTCTCTTTTAAAAATATAGATGTTCTTTAACCAAAAGCAAGGCTTTTAGTAGACATCCTAACAAGGCGAACATAGCTCCGTGCTAGCGTTTCTCTTCGCCTTACGACAAGCTAAGCGATCCTAGCTCCGCGCTAGCATTTCTCTTCGCCTTAGGACAGGCTCGGCGAACTTAGCTCCGCGCTAGCGCTTCTCTTCGCCTTACGAGAGGCTCGGCGAACCTAGCTCCGCGCTAGCGCTTCATTTATCTCATTGCCTTATGACAAGCTCGGTGATCCTAGCTCCGCGCTAGCATTTCTCTTCGCCTTACGACAGGCTCGGTGAACCTAGCTCCGCGCTAGCGCTTCAATTATCTCACTATCTTACGATAGGCTTGGCAATCCTAGCTCCCCCGCGCGAGCGCTTCTCTTCGCCTTACAACAGGCTCGGCGATCCTAGCTCCGCGCTAGCGTTTCTCCTCGTCTTACGACAGGCTTGGCGAACCTAGCTCTGCGCTAGCGCTTCTCTTCGCCTTATGATAGACTCGACGATCCTAGCTCTGTGCTAGCACTTCTCTTCGCTTTACGACATGCTCGGCGATCCTAGCTCCGCGCTAGCACTTCTCTTCGCCTTACGACAGGCTCGGTGATCCTAGCTCCGTGCTAGCGCTTCTCTTCGCCTTACGAGAGGCTGGCAAACCTAGCTCTGCGCTAGCACTTCATTTATCTCACTGCCTTACAACAGGTTTGGCGATCCTAGTTCCACGCTAGCGCTTCTCTTCACCTTACGACAGACTCGTCGATCCTAGCTCCGTGCTAGTGTTTCTCTTCGCCTTACGATAGGCTCGGCGAACCTAGCTCCGCATTAGCGCTTCTCTTCGCCTTACGATAGGCTCGGCGATCCTAGCTCCGCGCTAGCGATTCTCCACGCCTTACGACAGGCTCGGCGAACCTAGCTCCGCGCTAGCGCTTCTCTTCGCCTTACGACAGGCTCGGTGATCCTAGCTCCGTACTAGCACTTCTCTTCGCCTTACGACAGGCTCGGCGATCCTAGCTCCACGCTAATGCTTCTCTTCGCCTTATGATAGGCTCGGTGAACCTAGCTCCTGGCTAGCGCTTCATTTATCTCACTGCCTTACGACAGGCTTGGCAATTCTACTTCTCTTCGCCTAACATCAGGCTCAACGAACCTAGTTCTGCGCTAGCACTTCATTTATCTTTTTGCCTTATGTCAAGTTCGGCAAACCTTTGCTTCGCCTCGAAACGCACGGGGACTGTTGGACTATTTCAAAGGATTGCCTCGGGTCGAGAGACGAATGCTTCGATTCCTCGGACCCAACGTGCCTCCAATGAAGTAGTAGTGGGTGCAGGGACCCACCATAACATAGCTTCTTCATCACCACATTAGTCTAATCAGTCAGACACACTTCCTTCGATCAGACTTGAAGGGAGGGACTTGTGATGGGGTTGAGTACTCCGTGGCTGACATGTGGGTTGAAGAAGCTGTGTCCAGAGCTCCCAAGACCCTCTCGGGAACTGGATCCCACGGGAGCCCCCCCCCCTCCCCCGGGTGGACACACCCCGGAGTTCAACTCAGAGGACGCGCTCCCGAGATCACCTCAGGAAGCCAAGTCCCGGAGACTACCTCGGGAAAGCGGAATGCCCGGGACCCCCTGGCCAGAAGACCCCGAGCTCACCTCGGGGTAGCGGAGCCCAAGAACACCCGGCCTCAAGTAACGGTCCCCTTTTCTTTGGATCTGCGGATAACTATCATCCCTTATCGCGGAGTCATCATAACCCATAATTGTCGCAACGGTCCGAACTTAATGTCCGAACTTAATGACGGCGTGGACCTTTGCAAAGGTTATCCTGTAACCGACAATCGGGGGACGTGACAAAGATCGTGGAGACTCATGAGATAGCCGCCGCAGGTATAAAAGGTACACCAACCCTTCCGGTAAATGGGTTATGCATTCTCTGCTACTCATACATTTTTCTTACTTATACTTTTTCTCTCCATCGAGGCACTGACTTGAGCGTCAGAGTGGGCTCCGCCGGATAACCTCCGGCGTGTTCTCCTAATGCTCGTGTTGATCTCGTAGGGCGCGGAATTCCTCCCCTAACATTAGTATCCACGTGGACTGAACCCTGGTGACTGATCGTCTATGTCGAATCCTTCCAAAACAGTAATCATAACTACGTGAAGAATACAATTAACACATACAACATCTATTTGTGCCACTTGCTGTCAACTCTGTATATGGCACCGTAAAGAATACACACATAGGATCCTTTTGGATTAATGCCCCCAAAGGTCGATCATTTTTCTTAACGCATGGTAAAAACTCTTATTTGTAGCATGTGATCAAAATCAGATCATTATGATTGGTATATCCAAATTCACTCAAACTAGGTTGTTAAGATTGATTGTAATCTTAAGTAATGAGAACCGTGACATCCCAATTTAATCTCATAATCAGACATTTCAAACCTAACTTCCAGAGCACAATTTCAATTCAATTGAATTTTGATTTGTCAAAAACTATGAAAGAAATTACCAAGTGAGCAACAACCACCTGCAAACAAATCTTGGCTCATGTGCAGAAAACCGATAGAGTTAGGTAGGTGGTGGACTATTATCCAGGGGAGCTCAGCTCCCATCCTTGTCGAGATTCAGCTGAATAATTTGAATCACATTAATCCTAGTTTCTATTATGAAATTCACTATTACATTCCCACGCATTAATCACAGCATCCGAACTAGTAGTTCTTTAATTTATCTTCTCCGTGTTGACCCTGTGATGGATTAACAGGATACGGGTACTAAGGATGAGCGAATCACCTTTTACCACCAACAACTCCCTTCATATCCACCAATAAAAATCAATATTGACGTACCCACCTCGATCGAGTCCTCGACCAAAACACCTCTGGAGTGGTACCCACTACGTGTGCTAATTTTCTTCCTCACTAGTAAACACTTTGTAGCCAACCTCACAATACTCCCAGTGACTTCCAAGTAAATTGTTTTCTAGTGATCAGTACCTTATCTCGCTCTCTCTCCTTCATGTGAAAACAAAGCAAGAAGCAAAACAACTTGTTCACCAATTTTCTGGTGCATGTTCCCATCCACATGTCCTCCTCTATAATTGGAGGTTCCCAAGTATCATTCCCAATTGCCTAACTGGTCATTGTCTGCAATCAATGTTTATAATGCAGGTTTTCCTGTCAACTCTTATTAACTATGTGGAATCTATTAATGGTACTATAGAATGTATTGAGTTAGCTTAATTAAATAACTTTTATCGGAGACTAAATCTATAGAATAGTGACTGGAGATTTGATCAACCTTGTTAATGTGATTAGTCTTACGGAGGCTAGAAAATAGTTAATGGAAATTAATAACGTCGATCTGTAAAATCTTAGTATAATCAAGTGAATTTGTATTTATAAATGGATCAAAAGCTTCTGAAAGTCTCACGATCTCTACCAAATTATTTGCCCATTGCGACGTATCTAATGATAGCCAAGGAGACATTAAGTAATAATTTTAAATACTTTATGATGAAGAGATTTATCATTCAATGATGAGGGGTGTCATGAATTATCTAGATCCTTCTTTGAGAACCAAATGAAGTTTGGCAGGCCAAGTGTCCTTATTTGAAAGAGAAGGTGACAAAGGATATATAAGTGTTCATGCAAAGTCGACGACCAATCCGTCTTGACACATCAAAATGCATGGATTGATAGACTATTCTATTGGTAGAAGATATGATTATTATGGCTCAAACATTTTCATGATATGTTGTTGCTTGGAGCAACATTGGGTATTTCCTCTAGCTACCACCGCTCATGACCTTGACATTTGGGTTGTCAAGATGGTGAGGATTCGAGATGGTAAGAATAAATTGATTGAAGATGCCTAAGCTAATGGAGATCATGACCTATAAGGATATTAAGTCCAAAGTAGTTCAGCAATAAATGACAAAAAATGAAAATATTGCAAAGCAAATATCTAACAAAAAACAGTTATAATCAAGAAAGCTCAAATCATTGAAAGGCTAAATGAAACTAAGGTCCAGAGATACTCAAACGTGAAAGATAGACAACTTAAAGAGGAAGATCAATATAAGACGACTCCTCTCCAAGTTAAAGAAAAAGGCCCACGAGATTGTGATGCTCAAAGAGAAAGTTGTTAAAAAAGAATTTCCAACAATAACAAAAATATCTCACCATTAAAGATGTTCTTTTGTACTTCTCAAAGGAGACAATTACATACTAACTCGCAATAAATAAATGCTTTGTGGTTTGTCAAGAATAGTTGTATGTTGATCCATTCAATGACCAAGAAAGTGGCAAGTTACCTCCTACTTGCCATTGGGAAAATATTTTTATGATAATCCTCCAACTTAATCTCGGATAGCTTCGCTCACACTCGGTCTTCTAAAAGGCGGCGCCTAAGATCGCCTAGGCACCGCCTAGGCACCACCTAGGCACTGTTGCCCACTGCCTCGCCTTTTGCAAAGGCGATACCTCTAGGCGGCGGCGTATTAATCGACCACCTAGGAGGGCCTGGGCGCCGCTTACGATGGGGAGGCCGATTTTTATTTTTACAGAAGTCTACTAAATCGATTAGCCAATCAATTGAATATAGTTAATCGATTGACTAATCGATTGGTAGGATTTCACAAGAAATAGAAACTTACCGAATCAATTGACCGATTGATTGAATACTATCAATCGATTGACCGGTAGGAGTTTCGCGAGAAATAAAAGACTGTCGATTGATTAGCCAATCGATTGGATTGACAGTATTCAATCGATTGACATGAATTTCACTAGAAATAAAAACATACCAATCGATTGAACACTGTCAATTGGAGAAAAAATATTCCGCTTTGGCGTAGCCTACGTGCAAAGCGGCCACCTAGGCGCCAAGGTGGCCTAGGAGGTAAGGTGTTGGGTGACGGATGGCCGCCTGCCTATCGTCGAACGTCTTTTAGAACATTGCTCACACTAGATGTCCATATGTCATCATACTTTTTGCTCCAACTACACACTTTATTGATCAGTAAGATTAGTCGTTATACAAGCCAGGATCGTGAAATTAATATTGCCCTCGCTAAGGCCGTATTCCTTTCAGAATTTCCAACTAGCCAGCTCTTGCAAACCAGACATCAATACTCTTGCACTGTTTGACACTATATTTTAGTTTTGTTCTTATTATATTTCTCTTATAATGGCGTGTCTAATTACCGTTCCTGGATACTTCATCCAACCTTAACAATTCATCATAACCATTCCTACACATCATAATATGCAATCAAGCATACCTGAATTAAGAAGAGCTGCAATGAGAAAACCAAAAGACTGCTCAACATTGTACAACTGTTAAATCTCGCATATCATCAACTATTCATTGCTTTATGAGAACTGAGAGTTTCTTCCTCAACCTCCATCACCCAGTGAAGTAACTCCATCACCTAGCTAGCTAACATTGTGGTCTAAATTTTATTAATAAAATTTAAAAGGTTACTTTAATCTTTCTAATGTACAAATTACAGATAGTCTGTGCAGATAAATAACAGTCCGTCTATTTACTATTTAATTGTTAGCCGAACTCATTGCGGATGAGGTGTTTGTGCTAATGCAAAACTGCAAACAAAATGGAGTGGGGATGCATGCTCCTCCACGCGCTCATTGATACTGAGAAACGTGGCCAAACAAGACAATGACATGGGATCGGAAAAAAAATAGAATGCAATAAAATATAAGCAGGAAATTGGGGGTGCATGGTCATGTAGGGAGATACACGGACAGCCTCTGGTGGTCTAAATAGAGTATGCCATCAGCAAGAATCACAAGATTTGCTGATGTCTTAAAAACTGATGCAAACATCAATAACATGTTGTAGATCGGGGACTACTTTTTTATTTCAGTTAGGCATCGTAACTAGTTCCTCTCTATCTAGTCCTTCTACGGGTTCGCTTTGTTTTCCCCAAAATAATGTCTAGAAAAGAGTCAAGTGGCATGGGTACTTTTAAATTGAAAAAGGCCGAACTGCCATGAATCCTTAATACTAGATGGACCAATGGTACAACCTTGCTAGCCCATGGACATCTGTAAAGGCATACGAGCTACATTATAAAAGCCCATAGGCTTCAGGAATAGCTAGCAGCACATTAAATTTCGTTCTACTCTGATCCTCACAATTCTATCAAAAACGAGAAATTGGAGATTTTTTTTATTCAATATTTTAAATCTAAAACTTCTAGTTTTAGAACCATGTCTTTCATTTTTCAGGATCCTGAAGGTGATTCGATTAGCAGGATAAAAAGTTGACTATAATGAAGTTATCATGATCCTGAAGGTTACTCAGGATGGTGATCACAAACTCCAACGAGGATCAGGATAAAACGTTGATTATGTTGATTGCGTCTTTCCGCTTAGCTTGTTGGCAACACAGAAGGGAAAGACTAATGAAAATATTTCTAGTAGTAACACATTAGAAATTGTCAAGAAGACAAGGGCTGAGTGCAGATGTATATATAAGCAGTCGAATGACATTAATTTCGACTAGAAATTATTTTCTACCACTTGGTAAAAAGCAAAATTCAGATATGCATCATTTGCATGGAAACTGATGTATACTTTATTGCGATCGCTGAAGGAAAATATGAGTGGGAACAGATATACTTACCTGGAAATTGATTGAAGAAAGAAATGTCGTGGACAATTTGTAAAGACATACTGATATCAATCCTTTTGAAGGGGGTCTTAACGCAATGATAAAGTTGTCGCCTTATGACCTAAAAGCTTATGGGTTTAAATCCTGCAAACAACCTATTATAAAATAGGGTAAGACTGAGACTTTTCCTGGGACTCCCCATGACGGAAGCTTCGTGCACTAGCTAGGTTGCCCCTTTATACTGATATAAATCCTTTTGGACTCCTAAAGACATCAACTACCGTCTGCAAATGATAAGATCGTTTTTTTTTTGGTTGAGATAGAGGGTTATTTAATACAGAAAAAACTTAAACCTCATTTTAGTTTAAAGAAACAAAAAAATAGTTCACCATCTTGTATTCAAGGTAAGGCTAAGGACTACATGAAAGGAGAAATTGCAATGAACTGAGAGCATATCCACAAAGTCAATTGGCACACAAATATATAGTAGCTATAGGAGAACAGAAGTAATTTGCCGATTGATGAGGGAGATGATAGTTGGCAAATTGTGAAGACACGAGATACGACACTCTGAGTGAGTCAGTCAATTGTACTCTCCAATAAAGTAAAACACAATATACAAAGAAAAAATAGATTATTTTCCTTGCTTTATCAACGTCTAGGGCATTCCATATGTGAAATATCAAAGTTCAGTTCCAAACATTAGATATATAGTTTGAATCTTTCATAATATTCACTATACCAGGAGAACCTTTGAAAGGATGAAAACCGCATATGTTCAAGGTGCAGTAAACATCAATTACTTTGGAAACAGTAAAAAATACTCTGAAAAAAATGTTGCACACTTGTAATCCAACAAGAGGTCAGTTCAAGTTTCAATGCATCGAAGTTTCAATGCATCGAAATAACATTGGAGAGCACGTACAGTCTCTAGTGCCACTTCATCATTGGTTGGATTTGGTCCAATCTGCATCTAGCAGCTTATATTTGCTCCCTGTCATTCTCAATTCTCATTGTCACTTGGAGACATTTTATATTAATTAGGCTATGAGTTGCTAAAACATCAATATTTATGCTCAAAATGATAAAAGATTATTCGTTCATTTTCAATGTCTTTTAATCAATCTTAGAGTCAATACGGAAAAGATAAATCATGAAAATTATTAATCCAAATGATGCAACTAGTTACACTCAAGCACCTTAATTGAGTGCACTATCTATTCATATTAATTAGGCTAAAAATTGCTAAAAGTCAATATTTAAACTCATGTACTTCGACTGGGTGCAATATCTCCCTATTTGCATAATTAACTCTAGTGATAAATTAGTTGTTATCAAGGGATCAATGTTTAAGTTGAGGATAGAATAGCGTAGCATACGTCGTCTATGTTTCTCGAACTTGGTAAAAAATATGACTTGAATGTGCATGTCATCTAAGCGTTTGCCGGGTAAATTTTTTTAGTATCTACCATGCACGTGATCATATAGTTGCCTGGTTTTCACAAGAGTTTTGGTGTTATAAAATTGATAGATGAAGAATCCACCATTAAGACTCCCATTGATATTGAGTGCTAATACTATAAATAAGCCTGGATCGATTTCTTACGAGTATGGAATGTCCCGTTGGTTGTCTCACTCTCTACATGTGCTACTGTTGCTAGGCAAAGTTCTTATGATTTATCTCCTTCCATGAAGTGTGGGGCTGCCCTAGAGAGTGTTGGGAGCGGGTGCATGTTGACATGGATGCGGGTTCGTAATTTTAAAATTAATTACGTGTAGCGGAAGGTTTAGCATAAATAATTTCTCTAATTATTTAACCACACATCTAAGCATGCAATTTTATCTTGTGTAGACATGATCATATATTTAAAATTTTGCAGAAACATAAACTAATTTACGTATTACCTCGCGTAACTCGAAGGAAAGGGATGAGATCCAACCGTAAGCGTCCCTTGGAAGCTCCGCCTCTATTCGCGTCCACGCCGAGTATCTTCGGGATGACTTCGCAAAGCCACGAGTTTCGTGTTCTCGAGAACTACTAGATTCTCCGAGAACGCGGCGAGAAAAACCAAGAGAGAAGTCGGAAGACTAACCACAAAAGGATGACCGGCTGGTGCTCCTTCTTGGGGCTGGTTGGCGCACGGCAAGAAGGGGAGAAGAGAAGGAGAGAAAGAGAGGGAGAGAGCCTATGCCTTCATCTCTATTATTCACCCCCAAGCCTTACCTTGGGTCCTTTATATAGTGGCCTCTCAACCATCAAGCCTCTCAAATATGGAATAACTTATTCCATCATGCCAAGTATAATTTTATATCATGGTTAAAATCATATTTTAATTCATGATAAAAAATCAATCAAGTATCTTCTCTCCTATGGAATAAATTTCCTTATCATGGTAAATTAACCCATGATTGATTTTATAAAATAAACCAATCCATGGTTCATTTTAATTTCCATGAAAAATAAACCAAATCTTGGTTTATTATATAAAAATTTATATCATCCATAATTTTATAAAACAAACCACACTTGGTTTATTTTATAAATTGAACCAAAAACTTGGTTCTCTCCCTTTGTTGTGGCTGGCCAAGCAAAAAGGATGGAGACCCTCTTTGGCCGGCCCATCCAAGCCAAGTCCCAATAAATTAAACTTATTTAATTCATCCATTAAGTCTTCAAAAGACTTTAGCCATTTTACGCTTCCGATGTGTCTCTGAAAAATTCAGATTCGACTTATCGTTTGGCTCAACCAAACTTAATCTCTCTTGATTGGAAAATCCAATTTTCAACTCGTTTTAAATCCCTCGGATTACTCGTAGTGCGTGTGACTAAATAGACTTTTGATTTATGTTGGTCGTCTATAACTAATCAATTAATTATAGAACGATCATGAGTGACACCTAGTAGTTCATCATGATCCCCAATTAATCGAAAGATCAACGGTTGACCTCAGAAACAATTCTGAAACCCTTCAGCATTTATAATGAATCGTGTCCCATTCCCTTCACCATCTTATACCCACATGGTTCAGGACATGGTCTATATGTGTCAGTCCCCACTAGGCTGACTACGTCACACCTAGCCCAAGTAACGTTTTCTCGCTCTACGGATTCTAATTACTCTCGTGTATTTAAGAGATTCATACTCTGAACATGTCATGCTCAGGCCAGAGGCTTCGAGTAACAATCCGACGATAGACCTCGGGTATACATCTCCTCGCAAGGAGTGGTGAATCCTTTGTAGGCTGTTCAAACATCTTCGGGCACTTCGGCTTATACCCAATCATCCTTGGTCCACACCTCCTTGGAGATGCATGCTTAAGATGTCAAAGTATAAGTCTCCATGACCAAGATGACTTGAACACCACAAGTCAAAGGAACATCGCACTTAAGTTGCAGTAAGAACTTCACTGACATATCTATATGTAGACTACCATATGAAGTTTTACAGCCAGTCACTCCAATGAACTAGTTCCCTTAACTAGCATTCATGTTTATCTCCGGACATCTCAATGTCACCAGCCAGTGAGAATCAGCTGATTAGAGAATAACCCATGCTAGTCTCAACAGAATTGATAGTGTCCGTTTTTATCAATTCATCGACTAGGGACAATTTCAATACTTCACAATTGCACATGTAGAGATAATCACTAGTTGTAAATTCATCACAAATTCTCTCATGTTGTGAATTGTATTACAGACATTCAGTAAATGAGTTTAAGATCTCAATCAAATACACAAACATGTATACTCAAATAGTGAATATTCATTTATTAAAATAAATGATTACAATCATAAGGCGATTGCCTTAGGACACTTCTCTCATATCACTAACAAACTCCCACTTGGCCTAATGCCAATCGCTACGGTACCCAATACCACATGCTCTAACATGACCCTCAAACTTGCTTTGAGGCAAGGCCTTAGTTAAAGGATTCGAAAATTCCTTTCAGTGGGAATTTTCCCAATTTGTATATCATTCCTACTTATAATTGTTGATGCAGTCTGGCCTCGATTGTTGTTTTGGTGTTGACACCGATTTAAGTTTAGGTTGATGACTATGATTATGTTTAAGTCCTGATCGAGGATTAGTCATGGTGTTGAAAATCCTAGTCTGGAGGGCTAGGTGTTGGGAAATCCTAACCTGGAGGGTGGATCGGTCCGGTGAACGATATAAGGGTGGATCGGTCTAGTGAACGATCCATGACCTGGGATCGGTCTGGTGATCGGTCCAGAAGAATCTCAAAGAAATCGCAATTTCTGATTGAGCGATGGGGATTGATCAGGACGGAGCCTGATCAGTCTGGAACCAGCCTGATAGGTCTGGTGACCGATCAGGAGGCTCTCTGATCGGTCAGGTGACCGATCACTTTAATTCAAATTGCACTGTCAGACGCTCTGATCGCGTCTGACCGTATCCGATTCGCTGCTGCTTACCTTTGATATTTGATTTGCTGTGTGATATACTGCTCTAACAGTCTGATTAAGCTGCAGGTGACAGGGGAGAATTCAAACACTCAAGGAGAAGTCAATGAGGCTTTCCTTGGAGCTGGTTTGTCCATTTCTCATCTCAGGTTGCAACGGCTGGAGCTGCAGGACTGAAGCCGCTGACTGAAGCTTGGCTGAGGGAGCTCAGGAAGTTCAGTAAGGGTTCAGTGGTAGCTGGCATTGGTAGTGAGGCAGCTGGAGGCTGCTGGAGATGAGGTCACTTGATGCTTAGTGGAGAAACAAAAGGGACGAGAGACAGCTTTGGTGAAGCAGAGTTCTAAAGCTTGGGTTTTAAGTTCTTGCCGCCTGAAGTTCTCCACAAGTGCTTGCTGAGTTCTTGATGTTTCCATCATTCTGAGCAAGCAATTGAGAAGCAATCATCCATTACTTGAGCTCTTGAAGGAGAGAACGAGAAGCTTGGAATCCGACAGTGGGAAGACACGAAGAAGGGTTCTTGCGTGAGATCGCCACTGGGTGGAGCTCAGGGAAGCTTGCTGCGTTCTTGTCCGTGATAAGTGTTTGAGTAAGATCCTTCTTGTTGTTTCTTTGTGTGTAAACTCTATCTGTGATTGAAACACTGTGGAGAGGTTACTCCACCGAGAAGGAGGTTGCTTTTTATCCGGTGATCACCGGGGCTTGATCTGTCGACGATCAAGGGATCGCCCACCTTAAGGGCACACCAAGGAGTAGGGGCAAGTTATCCCCGAACCTTATAAATCCTCCTTGTTAGCGATCTTGCTAGCTGTGTTTGGTTTGATTGCGCGTTAGTTTTCTGCACACCTTGTTTTCTATTCTTTCCGCTGTGCTACTGATTTCTAAGTTGCAGAAACTTGCTAAATGCCAAAGGTTGCATTGATTGGCTATATTCACCCCCCTCTCTAGCCATCCCGTTTCCAACAAGTGGTATCAGAGCGTGGGGCTCTGTACACGGCTTAACATCCGAGAGTTTTCAACAAGATGACGTTGAGAGAAGGCTTCTCCACCACCCGACCTGCATTCTTTGATGGCGCCGACTTCCAATATTGGAGATCAAAGATGGAATACTATTTGAAGATGAATATCCATACTTGGTTCGCAGTGAAGGAGGGATTCACCCCTCCTATGGATGATGAAGGAAAGGAACTTGAGTCATGGAGGTGGACTGCCGAACAAACAAGAAAAAGTGAAGCCGACGCAAAGGCGGTTGTCACTCTATAATGTGGCATGAAAAAAGACCAACTCATCAAAGTTGGTCCTTTCACAAGTGCAAAGGACTTGTGGAACAAACTCATTGAGCTCCATGAAGGAACCCGAGACTCTAGAATTGCAAAGAGGGACTTGTTCCTCAATCAACTTCAAAATCTCTCCATGAAGGAGAATGAGTCGGTAAGTGAGCTCCATAGCTGGTTCAAGGGAGTCCTGAATGGACTTCATTCAATTGATGAAAAGGTCGAGAATCGCGACCTTGTGAGGTATGTCTTGAAAGCATTTCCAAGGAATGCTTTGTGGTCATCCATGGTGGATGCCTACAAAGTATCCAAGGACCTATCTATTGTTAAGTTAGATGACTTATTTTGTAAGATGGAATTGCATGAAATGGCTAACAAAGGCCCCAAGGAGAAGGGGATTGCCTTAGTTGCAGGGGACCGAACCACCAAAAAGAAGAAGGAGAAGAAGAAGGAGGTCTCCTCATCCTCTTCCGAATCCGAGTCCGATTCCGAGGAAGATGGCAGCGGCTCCTCTTCCTCCGAGATGGCGAACTTTGTGCGAAGGATGATGCGAAGGGATAGACGCTTCAAGGGTAGAGGTAACTCTAGTGAAGTTAAACTTGACAAGACTAATGCCTCTTGCTTTGAGTGTGGTAGGAAAGGGCATTTTAAGAATAAATGTCCAAAGCTTAAGAAGAAGGAAGAAAAATCCAAAAGAAAAGAAGAGAAATTCAAGAAGAAGAAGAAGGCCTTGAAGGCCACTTGGGATGAGTCATCCTCAAGCTCATCCGATGAAGAGAAGGAGGAGAAGAGTACAAGGCATGTGACACTCATGGCTTTTGGAGAGGAGAGCAGTGATGAATCTTCAAGCTCCTCAAACGCGGCTTCATCATCATCGGATGATGAAGAGGTAACTTCTCCCGAGCTTGAAAAATATTATAGAGCAATTGCATGTTTAACTAGTATGCTTAAGAAATCAAAGAATAAGGTTAAAGCATTGCAATTAGAAATTAATCAATTGAAGGCATCTAGAGATGATAATATTGACGATTTGCATGTTGACTTGCTAGAAGATGAAATTAAATCTTTGAAACATGAGATCTTAAATTTGAAATCCTCTAAGGTTGGGGAAGTAAATGATTTGCATGATAACTTGTTAGTAGAGGAAAATCAATCTTTGAAGAGTGAAGTTGAGAAGCTCAAGAATATTCTTGGAAAATTCTCAACTACCTCTAAGACCTTAGACATGATCCTAAATGCCCAAAGTGCAGTTTACAATAGGGCCGGTATTGGTTACCGACCCAAAGAACCCTCATTTGTGTCTCTCATGTCTAGGACTGATATGAGACAATCTAGGACACCCAAACCTCAAAAGAAAGTTGTCAAGGCATGGTGCCTAAGTCATGTTTAGTTGATGCTTTAGGTCCGAAGGTTTGGGTACCTAAAACTTCTATTTTTCAAATTGTGTAGGTTATCATTGAGGGAGAGCATCTATCAACTTGGTTCGTTGATAGTGGATACTCCAAACACATGACCGGGGATAGATCATTGTTTACCACACTTCATAAGAAAAATAGAGGTAATGTATCATTTGGTAACAATGGTAGTCTTAAGGTCATAGGAATAGGAGACATTCAAATATCCGAATGTCTTAGAATTTCAAATGTCCTTCTAGTCAAGGGGATGAAATTTAATCTCCTAAGTGTCAGTCAATTGTGTGACACGGGTTACACAATTGATTTCCAACCAAGTCAATGTCTAGTTAGACACAATGACACCTTGGACACA
This sequence comes from Boesenbergia rotunda, assembly GCA_024364735.1. NCBI lineage: Eukaryota > Viridiplantae > Streptophyta > Magnoliopsida > Zingiberales > Zingiberaceae > Boesenbergia > Boesenbergia rotunda. Next base: position 78,021 of record JAGFNQ010001538.1, on the reverse strand, counting down.
GTACTAGTAGGAACAAGAGTAAACAATATTTATCAAGTTTCATTTAAAAGTGCTACTAATGTTTCTGCTAAGTGTTTCATGTCAAAAGAAGAGGAGTCTACTCTTTGGCACTGGAGATTAGCTCATGTGAACATGAAGAACATCCGGAAGTTGGCCAACAAGGGACTAGTCCGTGGCTTACCGAGCATCAAGTATGAAAAAGATAAACTTTGTGATGCATGTCAAATGGGTAAGCAAACAAAATCTACACATAAAGGTAAAAGCGCTGTGAGTACATCTAATGCTCTAGATTTACTTCATATGGATCTATTTGATTATAGTACCATCATATCATTGAATGGAAGTAGATATTGCTTTGTGATCATTGATGATTTCACTAGATACACATGGACTTACTTTTTAAAATATAAGGACCAAACCTTAGATGTTTTCATTTCTTTTTGTAGAAGAGTTGAAAATGAAAAATCATTAACCATTAAGACAATTAGAAGTGATCATGGAGGTGAATTTCAAAATCAAAGGTTTTTAGAGTTTTGTCAAGATAGAGGTTATAAGCATGAGTTCTCTACTCCTAGAACACCACAATAAAATGGTGTTGTAGAGAGGAAGAACCGTGTACTTCAAGAGGCTGCACGAAGCA
>JAGFNQ010001538.1:41381-77193 GCA_024364735.1 Boesenbergia rotunda | reverse complement strand
CAAACTAGATTAGCCTCTAGTCATCCCCAAGACCAAATTGTTGGAGACATCCATCAAGGGGTTAGGACTAGATCATTCTTCCGGAATGAGGCTAATGAAGTTGTTCTATTCCGAAGTTGACCTAAAAAAAATTGATGAAGCATTAAATGATCCCGATTGGATTATCGCAATGCAAGATGAACTAGGTCAATTTGAAAGGAGTCAAGTTTGGGACTTAGTCCCTAGACCCAAGAAGACCTCCATTATTGGAATCAAATGGGTTTTCAAGAACAAATTGAACCATAAGGGAGAAATCATTAGAAACAAGGCACGCTTGGTAGCCAAGGGATACAGTCAAGTTGAAGGCCTTGATTATGATGAGACCTATGCTCCCGTGGCACGATTAGAGTCTATCCGATTGATGCTTGCATTTGCAGCACATCGTGGTTTCAAATTATATCAAATGGATGTCAAATCGGCCTTTCTAAATGGTTTAATTAGGGAAGAGGTCTACGTCGAACAACCACCGGGGTTTGAGAGTACCGAATTTCCAAACCACGTGTTTAAACTCAAAAAGGCACTGTATGACCTTAAACAAGCACCCCGGGCTTGGTATGAGCGATTGTCGACATTCCTAGTTGAGAAAGGTTTCGTTAGAGGCCAAATAGACCCTACACTATTTCTACGAAGGGATAGTGACAACATATTTGTAGCCCAAGTATATGTCGATGACATAATCTGTGACTCAAATAATAAGGGCTATTTAAATGAGTTCATTGGACACATGGAGAGTGAGTTTGAAATGAGTCTAGTGGGAGAGTTGACTTTCTTCCTTGGACTTGAAATCAAGCAAACTCGCGATGGTATCCATGTGCATCAATCAAAGTATACACAAGAAATGCTTCGAAAATTCAATATGAGTGATTCAAAAGAGGTAACCACTCCCATGGCGACAAACACAAGATTAGACAATGATGAGAGTGGTAAACCCGTTGATTTAACTCAATATCGAAGTATGATAGGTAGTCTGCTATATCTTACAGCTAGTCGACCTGATATACTATTCGCTGTAGGTATGTGCGCTAGGTATCAAGTTTGTGCCAAGGAATCCCACTTAATCGCTGTTAAGCGGATTTTGTGATATCTCAAGGGCACGATTGGTGTAGGCCTTTGGTACCCCCGTACCGAATCTTTTGATTTGATTGGCTACACGGATTCCGACTACGCTGGATGTAAGTTGGACTGGAAGAGCACAAGTGGGGGTTGCCAATTCTTAGGCTCGTCCTTAGTGAGTTGGTCAAGTCGGAAGCAACATTGTGTTGCTCTCTCCACGACCGAGGCAGAATATATCGCCATGGGAGAGAGTGTATCACAATTGTTGTGCATGATACATACCTTAGAGGACTATGGATTGAGTTACAAGGGTGTGCAAGTGTTATGTGATAACATAAGCATAATTAAATTAACCAAGAATCCAGTCCATCATTCTAGGACCAAACATATTGAAGTGAGACACCACTTCATTAGGGATCATGTAGCTAGGGGAGATATTGTACTCTCACATGTAGAGTCTAAGTCAAACCTAGATGACATCTTCACTAAACCACTCCCCGAAAATGAGTTTAGTTTCCTAAGACGGGAGTTGGGAATGTGTCGTGCTTCATAGGGCTGAATTGCATTCAAAAGCCTTCATGATTATTTCGAAAATGTTGGGAAACCTTTGGGTAACTTTGGGAACATCTCACACAAACTATAAGGTTTACCAAAACATTTTTGCTTGCTAGAAATGGGGTGAGATGTTAGGTTCAACTAAATTTCTCAAAATGTCATTGTATCCCTTGAGAAATTAAGTTGACGAGATAATAATCACGGTGGTGACCAAGTATGGGGAAAACCATTGCATAACATATGTGTATATGGTTCCATGATCATACTTGGACATTCCATTCAAGGAAACTTGATTGGAACATTGGATTTGATACAAACTTAGTTGAAATTGCTTGAGTGATTGTTGATTGAGTTTGACTCCATTTAGATGGATCAAAGTGATTGTGGAACCTATAAGGACTTTTGATCCTTATTCAGGGATCAATTTTAGTCATGAGATCATCTCCAAGTTCGACAAACTTCATCAGATCTCGTTGGAAAAATTCTGAAATTCTAAAACTGAACATTTCAGTTCGTATCAGGGAGTATCAGGAACCCTGATCGGTCACCGGACCGATCAGGCATAGGGCTGATCGGTCTCCGGACCGATCTGGCTCCTTCTTGCATTGATCGGTCCACAGACCGATCAGCGGGCCAGCAGTGACTTTCCGAAACTTTGACCAAGTATTCTGAGCTAGCCTGGATCGGTCTCCGGACCGATCTGGAACCCTGTGGGGATCGGTCCACAGACCGATCAGGGAGCTTAGAGGTTTCTCTCCGGACCCTACTGTTCGTGTCCTGATCGGTCACCCGACCGATCAGGAGCGCGTCTGATCGGTCATCCGACCGATCAGGACCAGTCCAGTCCGATCAGGTTATATCCTGATCGGTCTGGGTGCGATCAGATCGAACGGTGATCCGTTCAGACGCATTAAATTCTGGTTGGTGGACCGATCCACCAACCGATTAACTTCGCGAGAACCTTCATCTCCTGAACTCTAGCGCCGAAAAACCCCTCTTGCGCAACCCTGTGCGTGCGAGACGGCCTCCTGCGTGTTCTTCTTCCTCGCGTGAGCGTGAGTGTGAAGTTTTCTCCAGATCTTGTGCGCGTTTCTCTCTCGCAGAAACACTCTGCGACCACCTCTTCCGCACAAGGTTCTTGCTCTCGACCTCCAAGAACTACTCAATGGCACCAAAGTAAGTTCTTGCTTTGGTTTTTCATTCAAATCAGTCTATAGTATTTGTTTGTGAAGCTAACCATGTTTTGGCTCTTGTTCTTGCTGTTGTACCATGACCTTATTGCACTTGCCGTGACCTTCCCTCTCTATCGATCATTTCATTTTCTAACTCCTTGATTGGGTGCCATCTTCTATGATCAATTCTTGATATGTTGTGTTTTCATCTATGCCTAAATTGATTAAATCCTGTGTATGACCAATACAACCCCTTTAGAAAGTCTTCCAAGGGCAAGGAAACTACTGAGGGCAGCACGAGGGGGAAAGCCCCTTCCTCCTCTGCCCTTTCCAGAAGGCCACAGCCTTCTTCTAGCTCCCGGTTTCCAAATGCGGCCTGTGAACAGGCCTTTCAAGCAAGAACCTTCAAACTATTACCATGTCGATCAATTGATGTTCCTTTCCTAACTGAGTACTGCCCCTCTGTCATGGAGATTGTCACTTACTACAATCTGGGTTTTCTTCTTTCCTTGAAACGGACCATAAATTACGACCTAGTCTCTGAATTCTACAACAACCTATAACAAGGTCCTCAAGGGGGTTTCGAGTTCACTACTCGTGTCGGGAAAATGAACCTTAATTTTTCATATGAGATCTTAGCCGAATACTTAGGTGGTCGACGATCTCCTAACCTCTATTCGATTTATCCTGAGCTCCCTGATCCTCTGCTGGCCCCGTTCGCAGATGCTACCCTCGATTCTATCTATCAGCACTTCTTTGGTCATCCTCGCCCTGCCGGGCTTGATGAGTTGGGTCCAGTTTTTCATACTTTTGCAGCCCTTCGACTTGCTCCAGCTGACTACGTTCTTTTCAAGATCATTACAAATTGCATCTTACCCATTACTTCCAAGCCTTTAGCCGAGATCCGACCCTACCACTGCCTTATGCTCTACGGCATGCATTGCCGGATGGACTTTGATATCATGGAGAGCATTTTTCAGTCTATCATATCCTACCGTGAGCCTAGCCGTCGCACGGTTTATATGCCTTTTGGTCATATCATCACTGATTGGCTTATGTCAGTTGGTGTTGATGTCACCAAGGGCAGGACCGTGCCCATGGTTAAGCAAGATTGTCGTTTGGGTCGGCGGGCTTTTGCAAAGTCTGGTATTATCATTCGTGAGCGCGATGGGGTCTTGGTGTGGAAGGATGGACGCGGACTTGGTGATCTTCCTGGAGGGGCCCTGCATTTTCAAGCACCACACGAGGCTCCTCCTGCTGACGCCGAGTATGACGACGAGCCGGAGCCTGATCTGCGCTGGCAGATCTCAGAGCTGGATCAGACGCTACAGGAGGTTATTCAGTTGGGGGCGACAGATCGCGAGGAATTTCGGTCGGGCTTTCGCTCCCTCGATTGCCGCCTGACCAGGATCGAGATCGAGGTCTCAGGGACCCGTACACTCCAGCAGACATGGTATGATGAGTGGCGCATCCATACATTTCCAGGAGGTGCACCTCCTTCGAGTACTGCACCAGGGTCCGTTGTTCCTACTGATACCACGATGGATGATCTCGTGGACGATGACGACCCTCCCGCTGATGTCTAAGCCTGGATGCTTCGTATTTTTCTCTGTGGTCTGTATGCATGTTTTGTGTGACTTGTGGGTTGTATGCCCTGCGACTTGACTATTGTGGCCTTGTGCCACACGTATCTTCTTTTGATGCATGTGTCCTGCATCTTGCTACTTTTCTGATGTTTATGCTTTGACTTGTCTGACTTTATCTCATGCTTATCTGATATTAGTATATCTATTGTTGATGCCATGATTGTTTATATGAGTTTTATCTGCATGTTTGCTACATTGTCATGTTCATGCTTTTAATGCCAAGTCTAGTTGATACATATGATTGGCATGACATGCTTTGTGAGTTGTTACTTCATGTTCGTATGATGCATGTGATTGCTATATCTTGCTCTATCTTTTTCACATGTGTTCATATGATTTTTCTACAACCTATCACATCTTTGTTGATTTGGGATACCCCTAGGGTTGAGGGGGCGTTTGGTTTAGACTTAACAGCCCTTCTAGATCCCTTTTCGGTGTTCGACAAAGGGGGAGAGAGTGTGGATTGGTTAAGTTTAGAATGATCATGTTGTAGGGGGAGGATCTGGATTCCCTTATGATTCTAAATTTGGAAAACTTGATTAAGAATCCCTAAACTTAAAATCGGGTTGTCAAACAACAAAAAGGAGGAGATTGTTGATGCAGTCTGGCCCTGATTTGTGTTTTGGTGTTAGCAACGATTTTAGTTTAGGCTGATGATTATGATGATTATGATTAAGTCCTGATCAAGGATTAGACATGATATGGAGGATCCTAGCCTGGAGGGCTAGATGTTGGAAAACCCCTAACCTGGAGGGTTAGGTGTGGAAAATCCTAGCTTGGAGGGCTAGGTGTTGGAAAAGTCCTAATTCGGAAGGGTTGGGTGAAAAGTCCTAGCTTGGAGGGCTAGGTGAAAAGTCCTAACTTGGAGGGTTAGGTACAAATTCCCATCCTGGAGAATTAGGTGAAAAGTCCTGGCTTGGAGGGTCAGGTGCCTAGCTTGGAGGGCTAGGTTGGATGAAGTTCTAACTCGAAAGAGTTGGGTGAAAAGTTCTAGCTTGGAGGGCTAGGTGAAAAGTCCTAGCTTGGAGGGCTAGGTGAAAAATCCTAAATTGGAGGGTTAGGTGCAAATTCCCAACTTGGAGAGTTAGGTGGAAAAATCCGTAGCTTGGAGGGCTAAGGTGGATGGAAACTTAGCTTGGAGGGCTGAGTTTGAGTCCCTGAATCGGTCTGGTGATCGATCAGGGATTCTGGCACGCTGCTCCTTCGTGGATCGGTCTGGTGACCGATCCAGCGATGACTGATCGGTCGGGTGACCGATCAGGAAGCATACAGTGAGGTTGGGAACCTACTGTGCAGCTCCTGATCGATCTGGTGACCGATCAGGGAGTATGCGTTTCACCCATTGACTGGCTCCTGATCGGCCTGGTGACCGATCAGGGAGCGAGGTTGAGTTCTCTTGCTGAACTGCTCCTGATCGGTCTGATGACCGATCAGGATCACTGTGCAGATCGTTCTGGTGAACGATCCAGCTTCGCGGGCTTCTCACTAAGATCGATCAGGACGGTTCCAGATCGGTCTGGTGATGACCTGATCGGACTGTTGACCGATCAGGTGACACCTTGATCGGTCAGTTGACCGATCAGAAGGCTTAGCCTGCGAAACTCAGAAATCGCCCGATATAAGGGTGGATCGGTCCGGTGAACGATCCACGACCTGGGATCGGTCTGGTGATCGGTCCAGGAGAATCTCAAAGAAATCGCGATTTCTGATTGAGTGTTGGGGATCGATCAGGACGGAGTCTGATCGGTTTGGAACCAGCCTGATCGGTCTGGTGACCGATCAGGAGGCTCTCTGATCGGTCCGGTGACCGATCACTTTAATTCAAATTGCACTGTCAGACGCTCTGATCGCGTCTGAACATCTGATATTTGCTGCCACTTACCTCTGATATTTGATTCACTGTGTGATATACTGCTCTAACAGTCTGATTAAGCTACAGGTGACAGGGGAGGATTCAAACACTCAAGGAGAAGTCAAAGGGGGCTTTCCTTGGAGAAGGTTTGTCCATTTCTCAACTTAGGTTGCAACGGCTGGAGCTGCAGGACTGAAGCCGCTGACTGAAGCTTGCCTGAGGGAGCTCAGGAAGTTCAGTAAGGGTTCAGTGTAGCTGGCGTTGGCAGTGAGGCAGCTGGAGGCTGCTGGAGATGAGGTCACTTGATGCTTAGTGGAGAAACAAAAGGAACGGGAGACAGCTTCGGTGAAGCAGCGGTTTGAGAGCTTACAGCTTGTTTTTTGATTTCCTGTGCCTTGAGTTCTCCACATCAAGCTTGCTGTGTTCTTGAAGTTTCCATCATTCTGAACAAGCGATCGAGAAGCAATCATCCTTTACTTGAGCTTTGAAGGAGGGAACAAGGAGCTTGGAGTCCGACAGTGGGAAGACACGAAGAAGGGTTCTTGCGTGAGATCGCCACTGAGTGGAGCTCAGGGAAGCTTGCTGTGTTCTTGTCCTTGCTGAGTGCTTGAGTAAGATCTTTCTTGTTGTTTCATTGAGCTTAAACATTTATCTGTGATTGAAACGCTGTGGAGAGGTTTCTCCACCGAGAAGGAGGTTGCTTTATATCCGGTGATCACCGGGGCTTGATCTGCCGACGATCAAGGGATCGCCCACCTTAAGGGCACGCCAAGGAGTAGGGGCAAGTTATCCCCGAACCTTGTAAACCCTCTTGTTAGCGATCTTGGTAGCTGTCGTTGTTAGCTTTCATCTCTGTTTTTAGTTTATTGCACTGCTTTGTTTTTCCGTTGCTTCTTTCGCTGTGATACCGATAAGTTAAGTGCAGAAAACTTGCTAAGTTCTCAAAGAAAAAGTGTTGGCTATATTCACCCCCCTCTCTAGCCATCTCGTCTCCAACACGATCAAGTAATCTAAAACCCTAATGCCCCGCGGGCCAGCCGATGCCTAGGGTACTTAGGTTTGGTTCGAGACCTACACGCCCAGCCATGTAATCTAAAACCCTAATACCCCGCAGGCCAGCCGACACCCGGGGTACTTAGGCTTGGTTCTAGACCTACACGCCCGACCAAGTAATCTAAAACCCTAATGCCCCGCAGGCCAGCCGACGCCCGAGGTACTTAGGCTTGATTCGGGACCTATGCGCCCGGCCAAGTAATCTAAAACCCTAATACCCCGCAGGCCAGCCGACGCCCGGGGTACATAGGCTTGGTTCGGGACCTACGCGCCCGACCAAGTAATCTAAAACCCTAATACCCCGCAGGCCAGCCGACGCCCGGGGTACTTAGGCTTTGTTCGGGACCTACGCGCCTGGCCAAGTAATCTAAAACCCTAATACCCCGCAGGCCAGCCGACGCCCGGGGTACTTAGGCTTAGTTCGGGACCTACACGCCCGACCAAGTAATGTAAAACCCTAATACCCCACAGGCTAGCCGACGCCCGGTGTACTTAGGCTTGGTTCGGTACCTACACGCCCATCCAAGTAATGCCCCGTGGTGCAGCCTATGACCGGGGGTACTTAGGCTTGGTCCAGGGCATGCGCACCCGACCAGGCGAACCCGGACCCTACTCCTTCGCTACACTGGGAGCTTAACTGGTTCCAAAACGAAGACAACAAGGCATACACACCTTCAGAAGAATCAACAGAATAGTGAAATATCAACACGAGGCAGTATCTGAAAAGAATTATTTATTTACATGAGGTAATACATGAGAATATACATCTCGGTGAGTTACTAAGACACATCAAGTAGTCCAGAATGTAGATGGATGCCTGAGGTAACACATGAGCCGCCTGGGTTCTCCCGTCGAGTAGTCTGAGACGAAGATGGACGCCTGAGGAAACACATGAGCCGCCTGGGTTCTCCCGTCGAGCAGTCTGAGATGAAGATGGACGCCTGAGGTAACACATGAGCCGCCTGAGTTCTCCCGTCGAGTAGTCTGAGACGAAGATGGACGCCTGAGGTAACACATGAGCCGCCTGGGTTCTTCCATCGAGCAGTCTGAGACGAAGATGGATTCCTGAAGTAACACATGAGTAGCTCAGGTACTCCCTCGGGGTGGTCCAGAATGAAGATTGATGCCTAAGGTGACGCATGAGTAGTTCGGCTCCATCTGGATACCCCCAATCTTCGCCGTGAAGAGGCAGAAAAAAGAGGAGGGGGGGGGCAGTGACTACAATTTCTCCCCAGAGCATGTAAAGACGCAAAGAAGAATTGCCTTAACAGGAGAAGGAGGACAGCCCCGCAGCTTCTCAACGAAAAGAAGAAAGAGAAAAGCCAGCAGTGATGACGTATCCCACAACACACCACCCTCTGCCCAAAACCTGGGGAAAACAGGGACTCGGGAGGGGATGACGCTTGCTAGCGCAGGAGACAACCATCCGGAGACGTCATCTCCCCCATGCTTCCTAGGGAGCCAGGTAAGGTCCTTTCTGAACTCTTCAGATAACTCGGGAGCCCTAACATCCCCTAGGAGCTTCAGAGAAACCCAGGGTATCATCTCCACCATGCTCCCCGGCAAAGGGTGTGGCAAGGAGGTCTCTGTCCCTGTCTGGTCCCTCATCCAAGAGCCTCACTGTGTTTTTAAGGAGGGGCATGGAAGACGCCCACAAGAAGGAAGGAAGCAAGCGAAAGCAAGAGGGATGGAGAAGACTCGCTCCCCCTCTCCCCCTATTTATAACAATGAAAGTCTCTCCCTGCAGTTAAGGTGTGACAGATGCAGTAACGCCAGACGTCTTTTCGACTGACACGTCCTTACTGCGCCTAGGAATTCACTACTCTTAATGGGTCCAATCAATGAGATTGCGAATAATACGGAGGAGACGGTTCGAAAACCACCCCTGCACCTTATCGGGCAAAGACTAGCAACGAGACTCCGCAGACCTAAATGCAGGGTGCAGGGATATGACTTCTAGTATCCGCCTCGAAGGCAGTCGTTGGCGGAGCCCATACGCAAAAACAAAAAGCGCATCATACAAGAACACACACACACAAGGAATAGGGAAAAGGATAAGCAGTATTAATACAGCCTGACTTGTCCATATCAGGCAGCTCGAGGCCTCAGACGGAGGCCTGTACACAGGTCGAAGGGTATTTACATTCTCGAGCCACCACCGGGAGGTAAGAGCTTTTCCTTCTGCAGCTCGCCAAGGGCCCCATGAAAGCCCTGCTGTAAACGCTCCATTACTTGGTCGGCTACAATGGCGTGAAACTCCTCCGAACCCAGGAACTTCGCCCTGAAGCCCCTCTCGGCTTCCCGAGAGGCAGAAGCCTCGGTAGCCTCAATGGACCATCTTAGCCACCTTAGCTCAGCAGACATATCATCTTGCTCAATTAGGGCTTCCTTGAGCTCTCAGACGCTGCCCGCTCATCCGCCCGAGCTTAGATTAGGTCATCCTCTAGGACAAATGCACGGTCAACAGCCATCAGAAGTCGTGACTCCATTTGGCTCCATAGCTCCTTCTCTCTCGCTTGTAGCTGATCCCCCTCCTGCGTCTCCCGAAGAAAATCCCGGTTAACCGAGACAACTTTCTCGGACGCTAGGCGTTCCCGGTGTTGGGAGCTCTCGAGGACCTGCTCGGTGTGGCGCAAAAGCTTCCTCAACTGCTCTACTTCCTCACGGAGAGCTCTATTGTCGCCGGCCTGCATCACCCTAGACCAATGCTTAAGACTCGCGGCCGCCTTCGCCTTTAAGGCTCGCTGGAGTAAGGCCTTCGCTTGGGGCTCAGAACACAGTCCCCGGCCAATCACCAGGCAATCCTTAGCGGCCTGACATCGCACCGAAGGATTAGCAGCCAGACCAAAAAACAGTCAAATACTATAGTAATTTGCACCTGCAGAAGGGTCTTCTGAAGACTGGCTAGTGGCCCGGCAGAGCCTCGCACGACTACCTTGGTTGGAGGGTGGAGTACGTCGCCCCGCTCTTCGATCGGCGGAGAGAGCGGGCAAACGGGAGGTTGCTGGACGGCAGGAGCTTTAGTAGGCGTGCCGGGGGAATCGGAGTCCATCCCTTCTGGACTAGAAATCCCCTCCGGCAAAGCCCTCTCAGTCGAAGTCTCCTCCAATTGCACCGTGGAGGAAGACTGCAAGGAGACTCCAACACTGCATCCAATCTCTCCCTTAGTCGATCTAGTTTCATACGGAATTGAATACGCGACACCTCCTTACCCGTCGGAGGGATAGCTGGATCGACGGCGCAGGAAAGGGACATCGGGGTGGCCACCTCGGGAATGGAAACTGGCGAGGCTGAGGCATGTGAGGCTGCCTCCGTAGGCAGAGTCGTTTCCTCAGGCACCGAGGGCAGAGGAGACGAACGGACGGGACATCGCTTTTTCCAGGGAGGGCCCAAGCCCTTGGGGAGCCGCCGCTTCTGCCGACCGAAGGGTCGGATAACCGTCGGGGTAACGGAGGAAGTAGATTTTTTGTCCCCCCTGTCAGGGTTGCTCATGCCTGAGGAGGAGCCACCCCCGGAGGGGGAATCCATTACTGGTGTAGCCGGCGGGGCTGGGGGCGCTTGCTTTTCGGCCGATAGGGATGTAACAGTAACATCGACTCCCTCGGAGGGAGCGACCCTACGAGGCGAGACAGCGGGCCCCTCACTAGACTCGGCGGGGACGCAAGGAGTGTCAGAAACAATCGGAGGAGGATTCAGGGCCTCCTTGTTGGCCTCCTCCCACTTGATGAGCCGACTCATCGCCTTGGCATACATGACTTCCTCTGTTGAAGCCAATTAGAAAAAGCATCAGTCGGAACCAATGTGCATGGAAGAAAGAGAATACCTTGGTTGGGATTGATCTGCGTTACTTTAGGGCTAAGGCCCGCCCGGTACATAAGCTCTTCGCTCTGCACCAGCCCCGGGCCACTGAATTTCGTGCTCGAAAGTACCTCTCTAGCATGATGATACATCGAGCTATGAATAAAGCCCTCTAAGAGGGGGGAGTCGGCAAATCCGCTATCCAACACAGTGGGCTGAAGGGCAGTGACGAATGAAGAAGAATTTCTCCTTCTACCCTTTGTGTGAAGAAGGAAAACCTCCTAGAAACCTATGGCTTGTACGGGTCGCGAAGCTAAAAACCCCACTCGATCCTATCGGGAGGAAAAAGGAATGGAAAAGATGCGGAGTCAAAGGGAGATCGAAAAGCTTGAAGGTGATGTATGCCCCCCCCCCATCTGAGCGAAGGCATTAGGAGCCATCTGATGCAAGGGAATGTTAAAGTAGGAAGCTATGTTCGTGAAGAAGGGGGGGGGGGATAGGAAAATGAAGCCCTAGCTCCATTTGCCCTAAGAAGAAGGTCAACATGCCTGCTGGTGGCTCCACGGGTTTCTGGTTCACGTTAGGGATGACCATCGCCATCTCGGTCGGGACCCCATAAGCCTCTATGGCTGCTTGTAGGGCCTCTGGTTTCACCCTCGAAGAGGTGGATTCATACCATTCTGCTCGATAATCCTCCATGACCCCTAGACAGAGAAGAAGAAGAAGAAGATGAGTTACTCACACGCAGAAGAAGCTATACAGGAGAGAACGCCGAAGCACACCCAATCGCCAAACCAGAAATGAAGGCCAGTGTCTGCTCTTTCTCCTCTTATATCTAGGACGGAATCCTCCTAGGCACAATGGGGAGGGGACGCGTGGAAAGCCAGTAACCGCTTAGCCCAGACAGTCGATCATCGTGAGCTAGCTATACCTGCACACGACCAGGGGGACTAGGGAGGGTAGCCGTTATAATATGTGGCATTGCGGCACTCGCGTGAAACATCCAACCACTCTCCAGAAAGGAGATCATGCGCCTTTAATCCCGGGGAAAGAGGCATCATTATAAACCTTCGAGAAGCGGAAAAGCCTTTCTGGGGAAAGCACTAAAAGGGAGATTCCTGGGAACTCTGGATGAAAGAGATACGATCCAAAAAGTTTTCTCTACTTAAAGCAAAAAGCTTAGGCGAATGCAGCTTCTTCATCCCGACACTAGTCCGATCAGTCAGCCACACTTCCTTCGATTAGACTTGAAGGGAGGAACTTGTGATGGGGCTGGATAGCCCGTGCCCGACAATGGGGATGAAGAAGCCAGGGACACGACTTAACCTCTCCCCTCGGGCCCTGGCCCCCCCTTCCGTTCGGGGGTGTGCTTGGGAAGGTAAGGCCCCGAGAGTACTTCGGGAGATATCGCACCCAAAGACCCCCCCCCCCCACCCCCGAGCTCACCTCGGGAGGCATAGTTCTCGCAGCAGCCGACCTCGGGAGCCCCAAGTGCCTCAAATAGAAGAATAATGACGCGGACTGTTTCAAAGGATACCCTTTTACCCCCGAAAGCAGGGGGTGCGGCCTGAATATCGGCAACGTGGCACCGCTAAAGGGGGCACGATCAGTCAACCGACACTAGTATAAAAGATAGTTCAACCCCTCCGGTAAGGGGGGTACGCTCTCTCGTCTTTGCATACTATCTTTCTTTCTCACTACCAATCGGACAACCTACTAACTTGAGCGTCAGAGTGGACTCCGTCGGACCCCTGCCGGCGTGTCTCCTTAACGCTTGTGTTACTTTCGCAGGTCCCCCCCCCAAGTTCCTCAGCGACGTCGTCATCCCTGCCGGGGCTGAGCCTCAGTGACTGACCATCGTCGACGACTCCTTCCGGAACAGTGTACATGCTGTTAATCCCAATATAATGAGCACATGTACTTAATATCTATTTCTTTGATTTAACAATAGGTGAGATTTATTTGTTAAATCGATAGGCCCGGTAAGTTGGGAAATAATATTATTTATATGGTATGCCATTGATTATAGAAGGAAATCGTGTCCTGATGCGTCAGGTTGATGATGTCCCCTTGAGGAGCTCATAAAGTTCATGGAAATCCTACAGGTGAACTTGGTCCTACATGATGAAAAGGTTGAGTGGTACTACTCATGGAGTTAGATATTAATTAATTAAATTATCAGTAATTTAATTAATTAGTGGACATTCGATATCTTAAACACAGGGAGATTTTGTACACGTAATAGTTGAAGCCCATATTTATTTATGGGGGTTGGTGAGGTCATTCAATGGTGATCCTTTAGTGGATTGGATCATCATTAATAGATTGGGCTTTGATCCATTAGGAGGCCAAAATCCAACTCCTCCTCATGGTCCCTATTGTAGCCTATAAATACCTCATGTGTCATGAGACCAGGGCATACCATCCAATTAAACCCAAGCCTTAAACCTAATTCTCTCCTCACCTCTCTCTCTCTCCTAGGGTTTGTGGGCGCCGACAGTAAGGAAGAGGGTGGCCGATTGGAAGCAAGGGAAGGAGAGGTTGAATACTTCTCCTTTTCTTCTACTCTCTATCCTCTCTTCTCTCCACTTGTGCTGGTGATCGGCACCGGAAGCAAACAAGGAAGGGTTTTTCGCCGGCGGCACATCTTGAGGTGGGTGGCGCCAGCGCAAACAAAGGAGGAAGAAGGAGTTTTCGGCTATGGCGTTGTGAGGAAGAAGAGCTTCTTCTCTTCTTCATCGTCTTCATCATCTTCCTCCTCATCTCTTGGAGCCGGCGCAAGCTAAAGAAAGGAGTTCTTCCTCTCCTCTTGGCTGGCGGCAACCAAACAACCCACTAGGGTTTCGCCGCAAGGAAGAAGAAAAAGAAGAAGGTTTTGCTTTGGTCACGATGACTTCGTTTCTTGGATGATCGTCGCCCACTCGACGTTCAAGAAGAGGTTGGGTCATACAATAGAAGATCGCGAGGTAAACAAGAGGTATAACTTCTTGTTTTGGTTCCTTTCACTTTATCTTATTATTGTATGTTGATATTTAACATGGACCCCAATGATAAACACAAAAATCGGCGATCCATTCATCGTCAATTCCGCGGCTAATTGGTTAGACGAGTTAGATGACTTGAACAATAAGTTTGTTCAAGTGGTCACTCGTATCAATTAGTACGATGATGAGTCGGTTGCTTGGGAAATTGTTCTCCATTCGGATTGGTTTCAATTAATAAAATTTTAATCCGGGGACATGGAGAGGATTCCCATGCGCAAACAACTGAAACCCAACACAAGATTCACATCTTACATAGCCCATATCGAGGCTTTAGTCTAGGGGAGCCAATAGAAAAACCATCTTCATACTTAGATAAGTTTTTTTTTCTGTTTTACCGAATTGTTATTTGATACCTGTCTATTTTCTGTTAGGACCTTTTCGTTAAGCTATAGGGGGAGGGGGTGAATAGCTTCTTTTCGATCTTGTCTTCCTACAAATGTTAGTGCGCAAGCGAAATAATAAAAACTAAAACTAACAAACAAGAATGACACACCGATTTACGTGGTTCGGAGATGAAACTCCTACTCCACAGCTGTCCGTAAGGTGGACGATCTCGATCCTTCGGTGGATGATTCCCCGGAGCACCTCCGGCTAGCTCTTGTCGCTCCTTGTGGGTGGAGAAACCTCGCCACAACACTTCGACAACCCCTAAGCACGTACAGGCTACTAACAGGCTCTTACCAAGCTTGTTTCGCCAAGAAGAAAAAACCATAAACAAGCTCCCTTAAATAGCGCTCGAGGCTGATTCGACCGTTACTAGTCGACTAGTCCTGCAACAGTCGACCGGTCCTTTCGAATTTGAATGTCACAACCCGACATTTCAAATTCTGGTCACCATCAGTCGACTGGTCCTGAACCAGTCGACTGATCTTTCTGTGGACTCCATCAGTCGACTGATCCTTTATCAATCGACTGGTCCACTTCCTAAGCCTAGGGTTACCCTTCCCGAGTACATTTCTCTCAGCACTCGGGCCCTCATGACCTGGTTGACTCTTCATCCAGCAGCCTTGATCTGTTGCCTTCAAGCCCTCTTTGACTTTGGCTTCTGTCCCTCAGATGCGCACACAAGCCCTCGGCTTGCCTCCATGGCACCCTTCACGCATGCTTCGAAGTTCGCTTCCTTCGGCTCATCGTCCCTGCTCCAGCTGTCTCGACCTGTTGCCTTCAAGCCCTCTTCAACTTCGGCTCCCGTCCCTCAGATGCGCACATAATCCCTCGGCTTGCGTGCCCCCTTAACCTATGCCCTCCACATAATTTTCAATTTTCCATAGCCACAATCTAAGTTAAACACTAACTCCACAAGTTAAGTTAAAACCTAACTTAAATCCACAAGTTCTCCCTCTTTGACACCATCAAAAAGATTGTCCCAAGCAATCCTAACCCTAGTATCAATGAGAACACCTTTCTATTTCTGAAAACCCCCAGAAATCAGAAAACAGCAGCACCAGTCGACTGCCCAGCTACCAGTCGACTGGTGCCTTCAAATCGTAAACCCACAGAAAGATTAGTCGACTGCCTCAGGGGAAGTCGACTGATACACTCCAAACTAAATTTTTAGTCGAAATTCAGAAACCCCTAAAAAATTCCACAAAATTCGAATAATTCTGAAACTTTGCAAGCATATTTCTTATGTTGTATTCTATCCTAGAAAAATATAGTTTCGTAAACATACCAAATATGCTTGACTTTTTGACACAAATTCTAATTCTTTGAAAAACCTCTTCTTTGTATCAACTTTTCATTCTAGATTTGAAACCATGCTTTTTCCAAGTCTATCCTATACCATTTAAAACATAGCAATGCTTTCAAACCTCCCCCCTTTTCTCCTATAGATCCTCAAGACAAAACAAGTGATAAAAACTCCCCCTCTTTACCATAAACCCTTGATAGAAGATATATCGAAATTGTTCATACAATAATAACAAGAAAATAATATTTCATTTAGGAAATATCAAGACATGAGTTAAAAATGAATAAGAAAACATAAATGAGTACCACAAGGGCCATAGTCTCGAAATCCCCAAATATTACAATACCAAATTAAGTGTTTGAGAGATAAATTAAATAATCTCAATCTAAGTTCACTCTCAAGACCACTACCACCAAATCAAGCTGAACTATATATCATCACCTGGAGGAGGAGGAGGAGCTTGATACATAAGGTTCCACTGCTGTATCATCTCATATATCTCATCCTGGCGCTGTTAGAACCTCTGAAAGTTCTCCGTGAGCCCGTGCACCTCCCCCTGAGTATCAATCTGTCGCTGCTGGATACTCTGAATGTCCTCCCTAAGACCATGAACTTTTGACCGTAGTAGGGAGAACTGCTCCTCTGTAACCCCAGCAGCAGCAGGCGCAACCTCCTCATCATCATCAGAACTAGAAGAAGCAAGATGTTGTCGCTAGACCATCACCTCCTGCTGACTCTCAATCCCAACCAGGGAGAGCTGTCGAGAGCCGATCTGGTTGTAATCCTTGGACAAACTATGTATCTGACCTCTAGCAGTGCTAATACCTCTAGACTTGAAGAATTCGGTCAAGATGTGACAAAATGGCATGTAGAGTTTTCTATTGACACCATGCAAAAAAAGGATAATGGATGTAAATATATGCAAAACGATGTCAATATCTAACCTCCTCTCCAATGCATACATCATCAACAAGTGGGGCAGCCGGATCTTAGGCCTTCCCTTGGTGACAATCGGCAGAATGCAATCTAGGACAACTTTATACAATACATTGCTGACTGAACTCATGCGCCTAGCTTCAAAGATACGCTGTAGAGGAGGTCGAGGTCTTTCAAAATAGTGACGATGAATTTGATCCAAGGTTACATTAGGAAGGGTGAAGGGCTCGATGACTTTAGGAAAATATGTAAATGCATTATTGGACACCCTACACCCTAAGAACGATGCTAGTAACGCAGATGAAAAGGGGATGGTAACTCCTGCTACCATGGACTCATATGTCCCATCATCGGTGTTAGGATACTAAAAGCCTTGCTTTTGGTCAAAATACATTTACATTTTAAAAGAGAATCGCAAAATCACACGGTGCATATTTATATTAGTATATGCACAAAATATCTCATACTTTACATTATAGATAACATGGTGCGTGGTGACATACAGTAGATCATGTTATCAAGTTCCTTATAGAAGTATAAGAAAGAGGCTCACAACCGAGATGGAGTTGGGCAAACCATCGGGATGGTTGTAGTGTAATTAGGTGTGGTTTGTCTTAACCATAAAATTACACTAGTGTACTTTGTGTGCATTGAGTAGGACCAAAAGAGAAGTTATCCAATTTTGTACTGACTTCATAGGATTAGACCTCGGATATATATTATGGAGTACGATCTCTAAATCCCGAAATCATAATAGGCACGTATAATTAATTATTATTTCTTTTACTTACTAATGAGCGAGATTTATTCGGCTAAATTATAGGCTCGGTAAATTGGGAAATAATATTAATTATATGGTCTGTCATTGGTTATTGAGGGAATCTATGTCCTGGTTAGTCAGGATGATGATGCCCCCTTGATGAGCTCAAAAGGATCGTCATGTCAAATCTTGCAAGTGGACTATGATCCGATATGATGAAAAGGTTGAGTGGTATTAGTCAAGGATCAAGAGGATAATTAATTAAAATTGTCAGTAATTTAAATTAATTATCGGGTATTCGATATCTTAAACACAGGGAGATGGACGACTCATAATAGGTGGAGACCATATGTAAATATGGAGATTGGTGAGGAAGTTCAATGGGATCCTTTAGTGGAATGGATCTCTATTAATGGATCGGGTTTGGATCCATTAGCGGGCCAAGAACCAACTCCTCCTCATGGTCCATACCTTAGCCCTATATATACCCCATAGGAGTCATGATACAAAGCTAATAAATTAAGAAATTAATTCAATTAATCACCTAAGCCAAAAACCCAAAATCTCTCTCCCTCTCTCTCTCTTACGGTTGCGACAACCTCATTGAAGCCGGCGGCAACAAACAAGAAGTAGGAGAAGGTTTTGGCATCATTTTCTTCGGTTTCTTCTTCCTCTCTTCTCCCCTTTGGTCGGAGCAATCCCTGGGATAGCTGGAACCGGAGGAGCAAAGGTGAAAAGGCAATTGCAAGTGGTGTTTGTCGCCGCAACAAGAAGAAGGAGGAGGAGTGGTTTGGATTGGGTTTTCTCCCTCTTCTTTCTATTCCATTGCTTCTTCTCCTGTGGCTGGAGTCTCCTTGAGGCAAGGAACTGGTCTCAGCTTGGAGAAGAGGAGGTCGGCGGCCGGAAAGCAAGGTTTCATCCTTGTTGGCGCCGACGAGCTCGAATAGGAGGAGAAGAAGTAGTTTGTCTCAGCTTCTTCTTCCATCTTCTTCATCTTCCTATCCTCTCAAACCTCAGCTCCCTTGTGGCCGGAGCTTCTTGGATAAGAGCAGCTGCTAGCAGCGCAATGAGGAGGTGATAGAGTTGGTTTCCGACAGGTGATACTCTAGGGTGCTAGGGATTTTGTCTAGCGATTGGAAGTGGTTTGAAGAAGGTGATCTTGACAAGCCTTGGTGACTCCGTGTCTTGGTAGCTCGTTGTTGGTGCCGGAAGCACCAATGTCAAACCTGTGTTTTGATAATGGTAAAAGGTTCAGAAGGTAAGGTTTTGTTGTGATATGACAATCTTAATCAAGTGTGCAGGAAAAGTCCTAGGTATACTAGGCACGAAGTCCTAGTTCTAAGAATTGGGCACTAAGTCCTTGCCGCGGACTGGGCACCTAAGTCCTGACAAAAGGTTGGGCAATAAGTCCTGGTTATGGACTGGGCACCAAAGACCTGGTGAGTGAAGCTGGGCAATAAGTCCTGGTCGAGGGATAAGCACCGAAGACTTGGTGAGTGAAGCTGGGCAATAAGTCCTGGCCGTGGACTGGGCACGAAGACCTGGTGAGTGAAGCTGGGCAATAAGTCCTGGCCGCGGACTGGGCACGAAGACCTAATCCGGGGGATTGGGCAAAAGTCCAACCGGAGGAGCAGGTTGGTAAACAGGTAAAATCTCCTGAGAGGAGTAGGTGAGGATGCGTTCCCCGTAGGAGGGAACATTAGGCGTCGGTTCGACCTAGGGTTCCATGTGGGAAGCCCAAAGTTGGAACCAACACAACTCAGGCTGTAAATCATGCTTAAATCTATATTATTTATATGTTATATGTCTTTTGGAACTAACCCTAGTTGTAGGAATGAAGGGATGAAAGTTTCTGTTCCCAGGCACCTCAATGGAGTGAGGCGCCCTGTTTGACTAGGCGCCTGTGTTGAGACAAGCGCCCCAGACAAAGGGTTATTTCAAGCCACTTCGAAGCAAAGCCTCAGAACTGCATATGAGTCGCCTATGTTAACACAGGCACCCCAGTTAGCTTAGGCACCCTGGTTGAGGGGATAAGCGCTGGCCAAGTCTGCGTTTTGAGTTTCGCGCAGTGAGGGCCACGTGTCAGGCGCCCCCTTCAACACAGGCGCCCCAGCTACGAGTATAAATAGGGGTTCATCCCCTTGGCTTCAAGACAACTTCTTTCAACGCATTTTAACAAGCGCTCTGCTTCGAAATGCTCCGTGCTCAAGATTCAAGCGCCAACGATGACCCGTGGCTCCAACTTTCTAAATCTTCCGGTTGTCAGTATAATTGTCGTTTAAATTGTTGTATTTTAAATTCTATATTTATACTCAAGTTGTAATATTTTTACGCAATATAGAATTGCCTGTCGTAAACGGTCAAGGACCGTGGGCCTTGGAGTAGGAGCCGATTGCGACTCCGAACCAAGTAAAAACAAACGTGTTAGCGATTGTTTTGCTTTTTCGCTGCGCAATTACTCTTAAGTTTTCTGAAAAATTTATCGATCCCTCTATCGATTCGAACCGATCTAACACTCGTCGCCCACACGACGTCCAAGAGGGAAGGGTCATACGGTAGAAGACTGCGAGGTATACCTCTCCCTAGCTCCGTTTTCGTTCTTGCTATTTTATTGCTTTGATTAATCTTATCATTGCATGTGTTTAATTAATTGCCATGAGTTAATTATTTGTTAATTAATATGATAATTAATTATGTCATGGACCCCGATAATAAACACAAAAATCGACAATCCATTCGACGTTTTTTTCGTGGTCTTTTGATTCAAAAAGTTACAAGGCCTTAACTTTGGTTTTTGGCTAAGTTGTGACTTGAATCAATCGACACGACAACGAGATGGTCGTTTGGGAGATGGGTCTCTATTCGGGTTAAATTTTTAATCCGTAGACATAGAGAGGTCTCTTTTGTTCGACCCCGTGGTTGCTTAGGAAACCCACCGAGCCATACCTTGGGTATTGCTACCTCGGTAGTTACAACCATCAATCGGGACTAATGCATGTAAGATTATCATAGAATTCTTTGTACAGGTCAATGCTGACATAATGTTGACAATAGACCAGCTTCTCTAAACCAAAATGGATGATTATCTCAACAATGTGAGGGTTTGTTGGTGCAGAATGCACCCAAGTCAAACCTGTGTTTTGATAATGGCAACATAGGTCAAAAGTTAAGTCTTACTTGTTTTCTAACAAGTTGCTCTAGTGTACAGGAAAAGCCCTAGCGAAGGACTGCTAGGCACTGGCAAAAGAAAGCCAGAGTCAAAAGCCCTAGCGAAGGACTACTAAGCGCCAGGCGAAGGACAGTCTGGGACTGAAGCCCTAGCGAAGGAATGCTAGGCACCGAGCGAAGGGCAGCTCGGCATCCAAGACCTGACAAAGGACCGTCAAGTAAAAGTTTAACCAGAGGAACGGTTGGCATCAGGTAAATTCTCCCGAGAGGAGTAGGTGAGGACGCGTTCCCCGTCGAGGGAACAGTAGGCGTCGGTTCGACCTAGGGCTCCATTTTGGAGACCAAAGTCAGAACCAAGACAGCTAAGGCTGTATAAACTAACAAATAAATGCTTTATATTGTTTTCGGACTAACCCTGGATGCAGGACCAAAGGAACGTGTGTCTGCAGCTCAGAGAGCCTCAAAGGAGTGAGGCAGCAGCTGAGTAGGGCGCCCTGAGTGTCTAGGGTGCCCCCAAGGTGAACAAGAAACAAGTAAAGCAAAAAGGAGTTCGGCTAACTACTGGCCGAGGCGCCCTCTGCAGCCAAGGCGCCCTCAGCAGCCAGGGTGCCCTCAGCGCCCAGGGCGCCCTCAGCAGCCAAGGCGCTCCGCGGCTACGCCAGCGAAGCCGATCAACTCTATCCAGCCGAGAAGACCGCGCGGAAAAAGTCAAGCAAGGCCCCCTCAATGACCAGGGCGCCCCCGGGGCCAAACCTCATCCCTATTCGGGTGGGATAAAGCTTGGCCGAGCGAAGTGCGGATCGCCTGACACGTGGGAGGGCGCCCCCGACGTCTAGGGCGCCCCTAGGTGCTATAAATAGCACCCCTCGACCCCAAGCTTGAACAACACTTCAATTCAACGCCTCAAAGCTCTTCTGCTCTCGCGCCTTGCTCCGGAAACCTTCCAACACGAGCCGACGACGTCCTGCTGCTCCGAGAAATTCGATCTACTCCGGACGTCGGTAAAGAAGAGCATGTTTTGTTTACTGCACTTATTTTTTGTAATCAAATTATTGTAAACTGTTTGCGCCTATATAGAATTGCCAAAAGTAAACGGTCAACGACCGTGGGCCTTAGAGTAGGAGTCTACCCAGGCTCCGAACCAAGTAAAACCTCCCGTGTTTGCGTTGTGTGTTTTTAACTTCCGCTGTGCAACTTCTCTTAGTTTTCAAATCCGAAAGTTTTCCGATATTCACCCCCCCCCCCTCTATCGGTTTTCTCGATCCAACAAGTGGTATCAGAGCGGGGAAGTTCAAACCTGGTGCAACCACCAGTTTGAAATTTTTTTTCAGATCTTTAATTTTTTATTTTTTATTTTTTTTGAATTTTTCGTTAAACATTTCGTTCGATTTTTTTTAATCGAGATTGGTGCAACACCCCCTCGTTATTTTATTTATCCAGCACTACTAATCCAAGACCTAGTCTTGGAAAAAAAATTTGTTAGTCTTTCTTTTACAGGTTAAATGGTCATGCAAGAAGGTTTTAGCACCGCCAAACCTCCACTTTTCAGTGGAGAAGACTTTTCTTACTGGAAAAGTCGCATGGAGGTCCACCTGAAAACTCAGGTGGACATGTGGATCATTATCCAGTCCGGTCTGGAGATCCCTAAAAACGCCGAAGGACTTCCTCAAAGCTACACAGAGTGGGACACCGCTCTGAAACGAAAAATCGAAGCCGACGCTAAAGCGACTCAGACTCTTCAATGCGGATTGACGAAAGAGGAACTGAACCGGGTGGGACCCTTCAACAATGCAAAGGAGCTTTGGGCAAAATTGATCGAGCTGCACGAAGGGACATCAGATACTCGAATAAGCAAGAGGGATCTGCTTCTGAACAAACTCTACACCATCAAGATGGCCAACAACGAGACAGCAGCCCAGCTCCACGCACGAATCCAAGAGTTGATGAACGGTTTTCACACAATAAATCACAAGGTTGAAAACCGTGACTTAATAAGGTATGCTCTAAACGCTTTCCCTAGAAACACCTTGTGGACATCTGTGGTAGATGCATACAAGGTCTCAAGGGATCAATCAAAAATAAAATTAGACGAATTATTTTCCGAACTAGAACTGCACGAACAAACTAACACCAATATGGTCGAGAAAGGTATTGCTTTCGTTGCAGGTAAAACTGGAAGGACAACAAAGAAGAAGCCTGAACATGAACCCGAGTCTAACTCAGACTCAGACTCAGAAGATGAAGAAGGGGATCAAACTAAGCTGGTCCGACTAGCCCGAAGTTACTACAAGGAGCTGAAGAACCGAACCAACAAACGGAAAATCGGCCGAAGAAAGGACGAACTAGCTGAACCAGCAAAAAAGCCCAATGTGACTTGCTACGAGTGCAAGAAAAAGGGCCACTACAAGTCAGAGTGTCCTAACCTAAAGGAGACTAAAAAGACAAGAAGAAAGAAGGCACTGCAAGCAACCTGGGACGAATCTTCCTCAGAAGAAGAAGAAGAGGCACCCCAGTCCAACCTCCTAGCTCTAACCGCCTCAGAAGAAGTCGGAGCCGAGTCAGAAACAGAACAGGACGACGGCGAGCTGACCTTTACAGAAGATGGCGAAATTAAGGTAACTGGTTTTAATAGATCTCAATTAGGTGAACTAATTTCATTCCTTTCTCGAGATTTGGCAAAAGCCAAACTCCGAGTCGAATCCCTCCGACAGGAAGTAAAACTCCTGAAAGAGGGAGCTGACTCTAAACCCTTAACCGAGAAGGTTCAGGAAGGAACTCCTACTCAAGTTGAAAAACTTGAAAAGGAGAACTCCTCCCTGAAAACTCAGGTTAAGGATCTTAGATCAGCATTAGAACGATTTACATCTGGTTCCAAGGGTCTTGACATGATCCTTGGAAAACAGAAATCAGTTCTAAATCGATCCGGACTAGGCTATAGAACCAAATCCCGGCAAAGATCTTACTTTGCTGTACTGAATCAGTCCAGAGGTAAAATTCAGGCATGGGTACCCAAACTATACCTGAACAAACCGACTGAATCAAATCAGTATTGGATCCCCAAGGACAAGATTCACATCTTGCCTAACCATCACCGTGGCTTTAGTCCAGGGGGAGCCAAACTGAAAACAATCTTCATTATTAGATAAGAATTTAATTTTTGCTTGCAATATGATTGTTTGCTTGCTTATTTAATTACTGCAATATTACCATGCTTAGACTTAGGCTAGTTTAAGGACTGAACAAACTTAACTGAAACTTGACAACATAGTATTGGGTGGAGGTGAGATGATAGTACGTTAGGGAAGCCAATTTGGCGGAACTAACCGAAGCTACCGATCCAAGACTCAAACTAGTTAGACCAGAAATTTTTCAAAGAATTTTTGAAAATGAAATTTCATTAAAAGGCTTTGTCAAGGAAAGGGTGGATGATCCCATAAGGCTACGGCCAAAGAAGGCCTAGTGCCTCGCCAAGACCTGGAAGCCAATTTTTGAAATTCAAATTCAAATTATTTTTTGTCAAATTCGAATCTAACACAAAATTTCAGTTATTTATAGATTTGGACATCTTTTCAAAATTTAATTGTTTTTAAAATTAATTAAGTTTTCAAAATTTAATTGTTTTCAAAATTAATTAAGTTTTGTAAATTGTTTTCAAAATTAATCAAAATTTTCAAAATAATCTTAAAACCTGTCTCACAAAACCCTTACCTGAATCTGAGTTCAGCTCACTAAGAAGGCAGTTAGGATTGTGTTCGGTAGAATAGATTAATTTTTTTTTACTTGATTTAAAAAAAAATTCTAAAAATAGAATTTGAAAAACTGCTTTACTTAATTTCAAAATCAATTTTCATTTTCGACTTAGTTTTATTTTTTCAAAACTACCCCCTTTCAAAACTAGGGCTTTTTCGAAAATGGACTTAACCTAGGCCCTAACCCTAGAACTGCATGCACCTATAGACTTAGAAGCCAGCATCTCACAAGCACCTTAGGGTACTTTTAATTGATAACATAGAAAGGGTTGAGATGCTTAGGTCTTTGCCTTAATTCAAGATGCTTTAAGTCAGTGCATCTGCAATAATTGGGGCATTAAATACAACTTACACAGCAATCAAGTTAAGTGTCAAACTTAGAAAATCTAACTTGAACAGAAACACTTAACTTGACTAACCCTAACAAAAACTTCTGTTTCTAACAGTTAGTAAGTAGCTAATTGGGTTTGACAGGTCCCTACAGAGAAAATTGACTGAGTTAATTTATGTCTAAATTAGGAATTGATTTAGTACAGCAAAATCTTACTTATTTCTTTTATGCAATCTTATTTTTGCTATACTTATCTGTTTTGATATATGGCAAAGGGGGAGAGATAGAAAAGGAGAGAGTAAAATTAAATTTCGTTATTCAAAAAGTTTTCAAAAATTTAATTTTACTCATTCAAAAAGTTTGTAAAAAATTTTTCTTACTTAAGCTGTTCTTAAAGCTTTCAAAATTTTTACTCAAGCTTTCAAAATTTTGCTAAGTACTCTAACCTTTCAAAATTTTTTAAGCTTTTCAAAATTTTTATAAGTACTTTAAAGCTTAAGTTTGTCAAAACTGTATAAGTACAATGTAATAAAGTACTTAGGTTTTTCAAAGTTATTAAGTACTTAAAGTTTTCCAAATGTACTTTATTAAGTACTTAAAGTTTTCCGGATGTACGTTATTAAGCACTTAAGTTTTCCAAATCTACTAAAGTATTTCAAAGCCTACTAAGTACTTGAGCTAACACTTTCAAACATGTTAAGTACTCTAATCATGCTTTTAACTTAAGTTAAGTTATTGAAAGATTTCTAAGTACCTAAAACTTAAGTTTTTTCCACGAATTTTTGAAAAATCTAGGGGGAGATTCCTTCCAGGGGGAGGGAACAAAATCTAACCTTTTTAATGTTTGCTTAAACTTAACTTTTTGAACTAGGGTTGCCATAAATCAAAAAGGGGGAGATTGTTGGTGCAGAATGCACCCAAGTCAAACATGTGTTTTGATAATGGCAACATAGGTCAAAAGTTAAGTCTTACTTGTTTTCTAACAAGTTGCTCTAGTGTACAGGAAAAGCCCTAGCGAAGGACTGCTAGGCACTGGCGAAGGAATGCCAGGGTAAAAAGCCCTAGCGAAGGACTGCTAGGCACTGGCAAAAGAAAGCCAGAGTCAAAAGCCCTAGCGAAGGACTACTAGGCGCCAGGTGAAGGACAGTCTGGGACTGAAGCCCTAGCGAAGGAATGCTAGGCACCGAGCGAAGGGCAGCTCGGCATCCAAGACATGACAAAGGACCGTCAGGCAAAAGTCCAACCAGAGGAACGGTTGGCATCAGGTAAATTCTCCCGAGAGGAGTAGGTGAGGACGCGTTCCCAGTCGAGGGAATAGTAGGCGTCGGTTCGACCTAGGGCTCCATTTTGGAGACCAAAGTCAGAACCAAGACAGCTAAGGTTGTATAAACTAACAAATAAATGCTTTATATTGTTTTCGGACTAACCCTGGATGCAGGACCAAAGGAACGTGTGTCTGCAGCTCAGAGAGCCTCAAAGGAGTGAGGCAGCAGCTGAGTAGGGCGCCCTGAGTGTCTAGGGCGCCCCCAAGGTGAACAAGAAACAAGTAAAGCAAAAAGGAGTTTGGCTAACTACTGGCCGGGGCGCCTTCTGCAGCCAAGGCGCCCTCAGCAGCCAGGGCGCCCTCAGCGCCCAGGGCCCCCTCAACAGCCAAGGTGCTCCGCGGCTACGCCAGCGAAGCCGATCAACTCTATCCAGCCGAGAAGACCGCGTGGAAAAAGTCAAGCAAGGCGCCCTCAGCGACCAGGGTGCCCCCGGGGTCAAACCTCATCCCTATTCGGGTGGGATAAAGCTTGACCGAGCGAAGTGCGGATTGCCTGACACGTGGGAGGGCGCCCCCGACGTCCACGGCGCCCCTAGGTGCTATAAATAGCACCCCTCGACCCCAAGCTTGAACAACACTTCAATTCAACGCCTCAAAGCTCTTCTGCTCTCGCGCCTTGCTCCGGAAACCTTCCAACACGAGTCGACGACGTCCTGCTGCTCCGAGAAATTCGATCTACTTCGGACGTCCGTAAAGAAGAGCGTGTTTTGTTTACTGCACTTATTTTTTGTAATCAAATTATTATAAACTGTTTGCGCCTATATAGAATTGCCCAAAGTAAACGGTCAACGACCGTGGGCCTTGGAGTAGGAGTCGACCCAGGCTCCGAACCAAGTAAAACCTCCCGTGTTTGCGTTGTGTGTTTTTAACTTTCGCTGTGCAACTTCTCTTAGTTTTCAAATCCGAAAGTTTTTCGATATTCACCCCCCCCCCTCTATCGGTTTTCTCGATCCAACACGGTTAAGATACCTACAATTCATCAACACAAAATCAGCACTTGCAAATCTCCGCTGGTATGCCTCGGAAAGAAACCGAGGTGTCGCAGGATCTATAGGATGCTGCTGGGATAGTCCCTCACCCATCATTCTCTTTTGTACAACCCTAAGATGCAATTAACCCATGCATGTACCCAAAATGACCCAATCAAGAAGGAAAATAAGGAAAACCATGCAAAATTGAGAGAGTTAGTTACGAATCATGAATTAACTGGGGGAAATGAAGCAAATAACCTGTTACCTTTTGTCACGTCGTTGCATGATGAACAATGCTTATGGTTGACTCAAGGAAGATGCTTTCCTTGCCCTAGACTTGGATCTAAGATGGAGGAAGGCTAGGAATGTGATTTCAAGACCTTGGGACACTTTAGAACAATTGGGGAGGTTGAGGGAGAAGAGAACTCGCAAGGGGCAGCGCTGAAACCCTAGATTCGGCCTCTCCCCGCGCGGGGTTTTCTTTTAAAATCTTGCAGCATCAGTCGACTGCCCCAGGGTCAGTCGACTGATAAACCATACAGAAAGATCAGTCGACTGATGGGAGATCAGTCGACTGATGCCTTAGAATATCCTAGTATCTGGACGAACTACACCAGTCGACTGGTGTAGAACCAGTTGTCTGATACCAAATTTTCAACTTTTCTATCCTAACTTCAGAAATGAATAACTAATTCTACAAATCTCTACAAATTCTCAAACTTTGTAGAGAGATTTGTGACACCTATGTCTACTTGGGAAAAATATGTTTCCGAATAAATCTATCACTAGTCGTAAGATTGACATAAAATTCAAAACTATCTAATTGGTTCAATTTATCCTTGACCTAAAGTCCTAATTTTAATCTCTTCTTGATGTATCTTCTCATACCCAACCACAATGCATCCCTAACATTGATTTATATGACATCTACACATTGAAAACCAATTTCCATGCAATATTGTCTTATTGCCATCTTTTGATCCATAAAACTCACTTTTGATGTGCCAAATCCCTAGAATTAAGACTCAAGTTAGTCTTCCAAATCCTTTGGCACATTCCACAATCCATCTTGTCCCCTAGGAGAAACCCACTTGAGATCCATTGACCATGGATCCCAACTTGACTCCTAGAGCTCCCCCTTGAGCTCTTAGCCTTTGTCACCTCCCTGGTGACTCATCTATTATGACAAGGTCACACATGTGTACCTCCGGTAATTCTTAACCTACAGCCCTTGCTTTCTTAACTCTCCACACCTTATCCTTGGTTAAATTCTTCTTCTCTTCCTTAAATGACTTTCCTTTGCCATTTTTGGTTTTCCCCTTGCTATAGTCATATGTCATCCTTGCATATGATTTTTCAATAGCATTTGATCTTGTAGATGGATATCCTAGACCCAGTCTATCATTTTTGGGGTGTTGACTCCTTGATACCATGTCTAAATCCCTAGCTCCACTAGTGAGTCTATCTAGGGTTTTCTCTAATTTATCAAGCTTTGCCTTCAAGGCTTGATATTTCCTTTTTAGGTTCTTCACCTTAGTATCACCATACCTTGATGAACGTGGAGGTTAAACGATATGATGAACGTGGAGGTTAAACGATTAGTGGAGAGAGGAATGATGCTGGAAGGTGGAGAGGATCGGCTTTCTTTGAGGGGTTACAAATAACGCTTAGCAAAGAAAGACTATGCTTAAAAAGGATGATATATTAGCAAAGTTGGTTATAGGCTTGAATTTCCCAAGTAGAGCTCAAGGGATGCTTGAAGATCCTCTGCAAGGGCTAGAGTTCGTTCCTTATATAGAGAAGGAGAACGATGTTAGGTGCTCATTGGGCCCCATCATCACATGCGTTTCCTTTTCTTGCTAAGGACGAATATTATGACTCAGCTTAAAGCTGAGCCAAGTACAATAATTCAGCCGATAAGGATGAGCTACAACACATTATTCAGCCGACAAGGCTGAGTCACACACCTAATAATTCAACCAATAAGGCTGAGCTACAACACACATTATTCAGCCGACAAGGCTGAGTCACACACCTAATAATTCAGGCGATAAGGCTGAGTTACAACTTTTGTACATTATGGGTCCATTACATCCGTAGAATCCTAAAGTCGAAAGTTCATCATTCTGTTAACGGCGTCAGTTATCAGTGCAACCGTCGTTCCCAACTGTTCGTCAATTTGCTTTGTGACAGGGTACCAATCCGACCACCAGTTGTCGGATGTGCTAAGGCGCTGGCATTCCAGTCTTTTGAGGGCATGGAGTAGTTGTAGTTGCCTGAGGGCGTCAAGTGCCTGCTTTGAAGCTTGCTGTTGGAGGTTGTGCATCTGCTGCCTGATTTCTTCCAGTTCCTGGTTGTCAATTCCTCGTTTGGTTCTGATTCTAATATATTGAACGAGGTCATTGTATTCTTCATAGAGGCTTGTAGGCCTTGGATAACTTTGGATAGATGCGCTTCAACCTTGGGTGTTGGAGCTTCCTTCACTTCCAGTAGAGCCAAAGGGAGCAACTCTAGCTGGTTCATTATTTCTTCCGGCCATTCCGAGATGACAAGGGCTGAGATTAGGCGGGATAAAGAATATACTAGCTGATTATCCTTTCCCTCAATATGCTCGAATTTAACCTCCACCCCAGTGCTTGTTATATAGTCAGTAAAAGCAAACCACCGGACACGGGATGGCTTATTGTTGGCTGTCTTCCCGAAGAAGCTAATAATAGCCTGACAATCTGTCCTGATGATAAGGCACGCTTTGTCCAGATAGTAGATTTTTAAGGCCTCTATAGTATTCATAACGGCGTGGATTTCTGCATCTATAGTGGATTTTGGTGGGTTAAATTTACCGCTGGCATATGCACATATTCTTTCATACGTCTGGGGGTCGAATCTTCCTTTTCTCCATTTGCATACCCCTCCCCACCCATCCATGCATTCATCTACTTCCAGAATAATACAACATTCTTCTGGGGGTATTTCTAAGTCAGGTAGTTGCTTTATGAGGCCCTTGATTTTTTTAATAAGGGCCCAATCTTGTGCATTAAGTCTCTTGTCTCCTTTCGGCGATGTTTTTGCATAAAGGGGGCTTAGGAGTTTACCAATGTTAGGAATATAATTCCTGGCGTAATTGAGAAGTCCAAGCCAGAATCTTATACCCTTAGTTGTCTTTAATTCTTCATCCCTGAAGTCTGCAATTTTTGTAATGATGTAAGGCTGCAAATGGATTCGACTGTTTCCAAGGATTGCTCCAAGGAATTCAATTTCAGGGACTGCAATCTTCATTTTGGTTGGGCTTAGGACAAGCCCATGTTCTTTGCAAATTTGAAGCATTCTTCTTAAGTGGGTAGCATGGTCCTGTTCAGAAGGCGAGAAGACAAGGATATCATCAATATAAACTGCTATAAAATCTTCCGTACCTTTGAAACAATTATCCATTTTCCTTTGGAAGATAGCAGGAGCATTCTTTAAGACGAACGATATCACAAGCCATTCATAGAGCCCATCAGGAACCCAGAAAGCCGTCTATTCTATAGAATCTAGGTGCATTGCTACTTGATGGAATCCGCTCTTTAGGTCAAATTTTGAATATAACTTGTTGTTCCCCACCATTTTTAATATGGTGTTGATTCCGGGTAGGCTGTACTGGTCTTTATTTGTAAGATCATTAAGCCTTTTATAATTGAAGATCATTCTTTCTTTGCGTTTGACTTCTTTGCCTGTTATTGGATCAATTGTAGTCCCGGAGTTGACGATTATAGCAGTAGTCCTATGCCTGCTGGTGCTCGGTCGAATGACACCTATTTCCAGCAACGCCTTCATATGCTTCGAAAATGCCTCCTTTTGGGATGGCGTTAGGTGCTTCAGTGGCCTATCTTCAATAATAAAATTAGGATTCTTGATGTCCAACTGACAAACAATTTGATTCTTTGACCAATGTTGAAGAGGATTGTTGTCAATATATCCTTGGTCTTTTAATTCTTGGAGACGTGGCCCAAATTTTTCTTTAAATTGCTGCTGTGTTGTTCCTGTAGAGTAATTTACCATTTCCCTTATCTGGATATACTCTTCCTCTTCCATATCTAACTCCTCCAGTGTCGTAGCTGCAACAGATGGCAATGTATTTATTGTGGTTAGATTTTTGTAGAATGTTACCACATTGCCTTCGATTCGAAGTCCTCCTCCATGCATGGCCCTGATGAAGTTGCATCCTATAATCATCTGAATATTATCTCCTAGGATCATAGGGAAACTATAAGTATAAGGGATTCTAAAAATATTTTCCCCAATAAATATTCTTCCGGGTTTGAGCTTCATATCTGCTGTCTGCTGAGAGTAAATTCCGCTGAAACTAACAATAAATGTGTTTTTCTCCAGAGCTTCAGGGGGTACTGATTTCATATCCACACAGCAGGTAGTAGCTCCTGTGTCTAGGATAAGCCTTTAATGAAAACCTGGGAGTACCTGGAATTTCTATTTCCATGGTTAGATTGTATAGCATGTTCTTTACTAACCTTGGGCCTTTTGCTTCTTGCGCTGCAACTTTGTGGGTCTCAAGCAGCATACTGGCCATTTCTTCTTCTTCTTCGTTTAGTATATTTTGACCTAATTCCTGTAGGTCTTGGCCCAATTCTTTCTCTAGTAGGAGGGACTCATACTGGTTCTTGTAGTAATTAACTTCTTTCTGTAATCTTTCAATCTCACCTTCACACCAGGCAATATAATACTGTTGCTCTTGAAGTAGTTTCTTAGGAAAAAACTGGGCTGGTGCTGATGGAGCTATCGGGACTTCCTTGTTGAAGTAGTATGGTCCACATAAATTGCATGTTATTGATAAGCATTTAGGGCAGTGTATTCTTGCCATTTGCATTGTAGCTCTCTTGCAGTAAGTGCATATTGCAGTTTGCTGGGGTGAGATTGGTTTATTATGTTGCCAGTCATGCAAGCAATTTAGTTGTTCTTCCGTTACTTTCACCTGTGGTCTATAACCTCCGTCTATTTGTCCAAGCATATACATATAATGATCATTTAATTGAAGTGTTTGAACTGACCTCTGGAGATCTTCATCGTCTTCTTCGCCTGCAGAGATGCTAAATATGGCATCACTTTGATCTTCTCCTTCGTGGACTGATAAGATGTCACAATCCTCTGGAAGGTCTAATTGCTCAAAAATAGCTACCCTTTTGATGTTTCTTTTTTCATTAGGGCATTCTTTTGCAAAATGTCCCTCTTGACCACACAGGTAGCACTTACATTTCTTGTTCCTTACGAGGTGTTCTCTTCTCAATTCTTGCGTGTGATTCATGAGGCTTGCCTTTATAGGTCTTTGAGAGCTGAATTCTGTATTTCTTCTTTCCTTGTCCTTTATAGTAGCCTGGTATAGGAATTTGGCTACAGAAGGACATGTTCTTCAAGGCTCTTTTAAAAGCTGCATCTTTGCATTCCTGTTCTAAGAATTTATATGCAAATAAGATTCTCGGAATTACCCCAACGCTTAGCCTAGGACATTTTGTATCAAAGGCTGATTTTATCCTGCTGCCAAGTTCTCCGAGCATTTGGAACTAGAGTTTTTCTGAAAGTTCTCGCCCGGCGTAAAGTCTTCCAGTCTTTGCTGCTAATTTCAGGTACTCGTTGAGGTATTGGATAATATCTTTAACATTATCATAGGAAAATTTTTCCAAATCTCTGTAGGCAGCATCTTGAATAGTTGTTGAGCCTTGAGCAGGGTCTTCAGATGAGAATACCCTTCTCATTTGGGAGAGAATATTTTGGGTTCCTTCTCGGCCTTCGCCTGTTCCAATGAGGGCATCATACTCCGTTGGGTAATGCATCCTCCATTGCACCCATGTTATCTTTTCAACTTCTCCGAGGAGATTTTCTATATATTCAATTTTATCCCTTGCATCTGTGAAAGCCTGACTTGCCACATGATTTTTGGTGATTGATTCCCATCTGGAGAATATGTCATCAAATAGTCCCAGTTGTTCTGGGATTACAAACATTGCTCCTCCTTGCCGTTGTGCTGATGGGAGGTTCCACATTGCATTATTTACTCCGCCTCTAAATTTTCCTTTGGCCTGTCATTGTTCATAGATCGGCTGAGGAGTTGGAGGTTCCGGGTTTGCTCTTGCAGGTGGGTACCCAGGTGGTCCCATTGCTGCTTCTGTAGGTGGTCTATATGGGGAAATGGCTATGGTACTGGATGAATATACCTGCTGTGGTGTTGTAATTTGAGAGATTTGTCTTAAAGTAGGGTATTCCATACCAGTTGCAATAAGCTCTACAGTTGTAATAAGTTATGCATCTTCTGCAGTATCATCAGTTGCAATAAGTTTTGCCTCTTCTGTAGTAGCATCAGAAATATCGTGATTCCATGATGGATTCTCCGGCTTGTAGGTATAGTAGTAATATGGTTGTTGTGGTATTGCATAAGATACATAATAATCATATTTACCGCTGGGTTCTCCTAAAGTATCCCATTTGGGATCAGGAAGAAAAGGGGATACTGGGACTTCCCCATCACCTTTTGTTGCGAAGGGGTTAATATTTTCATCATCAGCGGTAGAGTACTCATCCCAAATTGGTTCTTCATTAAAGGGTGTTGTTATGGAAGCCATGTATTGTATCTGCTCAAAGAATTCCTCAGAATCAAGAGGTTCCATTGTAGGGTCCATGGACCGGAGTACAGAGGCCCCTGGGCTTGCATCTCCTGCATGGTCTTTCAATGGTTTCTCCTGTTCCAAATGTTCAGTGAGGACAAATATTGCATGTTTTGCATATGCTGCTATGAATTCTTCCTCTCCTTCATCTGATTTTGGTTTTGGTATTAGTATATCCAGAAGTGCCTTAGTTAGTGCTGGTTGTTGCCTCTTGTTGATTGATATTTCCAGCATAGCTTCATTTGAAATAGGATCATTACTGGATGATGATGTGGAACCAAAACCGTGGTTTCCTCGCTTTGTTTCTTTTAGCTGTCTTGCTACAAGTAGCTCAGGTAGGAGAATTCTTTCAAATATGAGTTGGACTATGAAATCCCCCTGTGCTATTGTAATATTTGTATCAGAATGGTTAAATGCAAGAATTAGTATGTCACCTTGATGACCAGCTAACTAGGTGTCACAAATATGGGTCTCAAAATTTAGATATGTGTAAAGCTGGAAACCCTTTTTGCAATCAAAGTATGAAAACGTAGTAAAGGGGCCACAGGTCGTATTTTTCCTAGGGTTAGTTGAGGTTGTTTGATTCGCGCTTGTATTTATGTGTCGTTGATATTTTTTGGGTTTCAAATAAATTCTGGGTTTGGTTTGCATTTCAGAAATGAAAACACAAGGAAAAGAAGAGAAACTTAACCCAATGAACTAAACAAGAAGTTAGCACTAAAGGACTCAACTAATGGTAAACCGAATCAAACAAGGTACTTAACCAATTTTTGGAAAACATATCTGGTTTCACATGCAAAAGCAAAGTATGAATTGTTTTGAACTTCAGGAATTTCCACCTAAAACCGAAACTTCACTTGATACCAGAATGGAAGCAATTAAATCAAAACAACTTGATACCAAATGAAGGGAACTCATGTGCCGAAATGAAATTTAAGTGCCAAAACTATAACTGATACTTTAGAACTATCACTGCAACTCAGCTTGGAAGGAAAGGCTGTGAGTGAAATGCTATGTTGAGGAAAAGGAAGAGATGCAGCAGAATCAATGTACTGATCAGTTCAGAACATATTTAAACTGAATCTGAATGCAGTGTGCAGGGATTCAGAAATGGAATGCAAAGTTTCAAGAACCTAATTCCAAGAAACAACAAATTGGATTCAGAGCTTAACCAAGCAACTAAAATCAAGTATTCTCATCTAATGTTCAGATAAAATTCAAAGACAGCTCAAATACACACAAGAACACAAGACTGATACGCAGGAAACCTGAAATTGATACCCAATGCTGAGACCTAATGCGGACATGGAATGGAATTAAGAAATGATCAAATTGTTAAGAAAGCTAAGACTAAATACATTAGCTCACTAAATTTTATCCCTAACTTCAGGAATGGAAACTAGGCGCAACCTAAGTTTGAAGTAACTGAAAAATGCAAAAACTGGGTTGATACGCAAGCTTAGCAAGTTGATACGCAGCAAAGAAACAGAAAATAAACTGGAATTAAAAGAAAATGTGCACTAAACAAACTCATTAGCCAACTACCTGCAGAATTGAAACTTAACTACTGCATAAACAATTCAAAAACGAAAATTACAGCAGCTGGAACAAATTTCAGAAATGAAGTTACGGCAAAAATGAAATTGAAGCTAAACAACTAAAAATTCAATAAGAACTAAACATCGATCTCTTCCCTAGCTCTAGATCTCCTTGTTCGTCACGCAAGGGCAAGCCTCGAACCCCTAAGCTCCACAAACCATTGAGAATTAAGCTATGTGAATCGATTCAATCCAACTCAAATTAATTCAATTAAATCTTAACTCAAATTAATTCAATTAAATCTTAACTCAAATTAATTCAAATAAATCTTAACCCAAATTAATTCAAATTCAAATTAAAATTCTAATTTAATTCAATTAAACCTTAATTAATTCAAATTCAAATAAATTCTTAATTAATTCAATTAAATCTTAAGTCAAATTAATTCAATTAAATCTTAACTCAAATTAATTCAAATAAAT
>JAGFNQ010001538.1:21954-41036 GCA_024364735.1 Boesenbergia rotunda | reverse complement strand
TCACGTCTGAACACATCTGATTCTCTGTGCTTAATCTCTGATACTTGGTTCTCTGCTTGATATGCTGTGCTAATGCTCTGATTAAGTGTGCAGGTGATAGGGATGGATTCAAACACTCAAGGAGAGTCAATGGAAGCCTTTCCTTGGAGCAGGTTTATCCATTTGCCATCTCAGGTTGCAACGGTTGGAGTTGCTGACTGGAGCTTGGCTGAGGGAAGCTCGGGGAGTCCAGGGAGAGCTCAGTGGTAGCTGGCGTTGGCAGGTGAGCAGCTGGAGGCTGCAGTGCGGTGGTGACCTGGCGATAGTGGAGAAGACTTAAGCTGCGTAGCGGAGAAGGGCTGAAGAGACTTCTGGCTAGAGCTTGCTTCGAACACTTCTTGCTGCGTGCTTGAGCTATCTGCTGTTCCATCATCTTGAGCAAGCAACTGTGATCTTTGAAGCAACCCTCTGTTACTTGGGCACTTGGGAGAAGAGGAACAAGAAGCTTGAGTCCATCAACGAGTAGACACGAAGAGGAGAGTCTTGCGTGAGATCGTCGTTGGATTGAGCTCGGAGAAGTTTGCTTGTGTTCTTGTAGTTCTAAGTGCTAAGTAAGATCTTTCTTGTGTTTCCTGTACTTTATACATCATCATCTTGAAACGTTGTGGAGAGGATACTCCACCGAGAAGGAGGTTGCTTTCTATCCGGATTTTTCGGGGCTTGATCTGCCGACGATCAAGGGATCGCCCACCTTAAGGGCACGCCAAGGAGTAGGGGTAAGTTATCCCCGAACCTTGTAAATCCTCTTGTTAGCGTTTTTGTGTTTGTGCTTTGTTTAAGGTTTGGTTTTCTGCAACTCTGTTTTTCTTGTGCTTCCGCTATGCTACTAACATTTGAGGTGCAGAAAATCGATAAGAGCTAAAGCTCAAGTGTCTGGCTACATTCACCCCCCCCTCTCTAGCCATCCAAGTTCCAACACCTCTTCTCGGCGAAGTACTCTGTCTCAGTCTCTGGAATCTTTACCCGTCTCTTCTTCGGCTCATTATGGGGATCCTCCTCCTATGTCTTGCTCGTGGTGGCCTCCTCTCCCTCCAGCTTTGCTGCATCAGAAGCAGCCTTCTTCCTCTTCATCGATGTTGTCGCCGCCCCCTTGCGCTTTCCCAAACGCTGTCGCTGCCCCCTTGCCCTTTAATCCCTCGTCTGCGGGGTAGGGCACGCAACACGGGAGAGGAAGGAAAAGGGGCTTTTCCCACGAGGAGAAGTTTGAGGTGTCTTGTTTGTGTGCGGCGAAGAGGAAGAAGAAGAAGAAGGAGAAGAAGGAAAAGATGGCAAGGAAGTTTAAGGTGTGTTAGGGTTCGGCGTTGTCGCTCGCGGCGAAGAGGAAGGAGAAGAAGAACGAGAAGAAGGAAAAGATGGCAAGGAGGTTTGAGGTGTGTTAGGGTTCGGTGACTACGGTGAATGCAGAGAATGAACTAAGGGGAGGTTCTGCGCGGTGACTGAAGAGAACAACTAAAGCGGGCGTTTTCGTTTTCGAGCTCGCTCACTGTTGTGCATTACCACGTAAGCAACACAAATAGACAACGGTTATTTAAAACTAGTTGTCGTAACCAACCAAATAGACATCGGTTTTTAAAAAATCATTGTCTTTGACATACATAAGATAACGGTTTTTTAACAACCGTTGCCTTTTTCCGCAAAAAACTTTTCAACATCAACGGGTTTTGAAAAAACCATTGTTAAATAAAAAAAGACAACGATTTTTCAAAAAACTATTGTCTATTGGGTGTTGTTGAATCCAAAAATTCTTGTAGTGAAGGTTTCCTAGGATTGTGTTAGACTGGAAGATAAACCTAGTCAAGCAAAATACTTTTCAAAATACATAATATTTTTCAAAGTACTTATACTCATCATAATATGTTCAACAAGTACTTAATTTTTCAAAATTCTTCATATTTTTCAAAGTACTTATGTTTCTTAAATTCATAATATTAAAAAAAAGGCACTTATATGTTTCAAAAATGCTTAATATCTTACAAAGTACTTGCATTTTTCAAAGCTCTTAACATTTTCCAAATACTTATTCTTTTCAAAAATTAAAATATTTTTCAAAAGTACTTAATTTTTCAAAGCTCAAATATTTTTCAAAAGTATTTGAATTTTTCAAAAGCTCAAATATTTTTCGAAAGAACTTGCAAGATATTCACAATATTTTTCAAAATGTTTCCATTGTTGGTGCAAGTATTCTTGTTTTTGATGTGTGACAAAGGGGGAGAGATGCGCCTTACATTAGAAAATTTTTTGTTTCTTCCCAAAGGATCAAAAATCAAAATGTTTTCAAAAAGGGGGAAAGTAAGCTTAAGTTAGAAGTTTTTTCTTTTTCTCCCAAAAGATCAAATGTACTTTCAAAACTTAGATTATTTTGTTTTTCAAAGTTTCGCCCTTTCAACCAATCTAACTTAAGATATTGTCAAACATCAAAAAGGGAGAGATTGTTGGTGCAAGTTGCATCAGTAATGTCCTCCTCTAAGTGTTTTAATGTTTGACAATATACTTAAGTCAGTAATACATTGAACAAGGGAAGGGGAGTTAAGAGAGGAGTAACAAAATGGACCAAAGTCCTAGTAAATCTAGACAATTAGTCCTGGTTCGAAGAATTGGGCACTAAGTCCTGATCATGGATTGGGCATTAAGTCCTGGCAAAGGGTTGGGCACTGAAGACCTGCTCGGAAGGTGGGCACTAAGTCCTAGTTGAGGACTGGGCAAGAAGACCTGGCCGAGGGTTGGGCACAGAAGACCTGGTTTGAGGAATTGGGCACGAAGACCTGACCGAGGGTTAAGCACTGAAGTCCTGGACTTAGGGTTTGAGCATGAATTCTTGGTCCGAGGGATTGAGCAACTTAGCTGAGCGATGACTAAGGACAGAAGTAGAGATGGGTTGGGGTTCGGATGTCTCGAGATCGAAGAGTGTCAGAGGCTATGTAAAAGTCCACCCGAAGGACTGGGTGGCAACCGGCTCCTAAAAGGAGTAGGTGAAAGGCGCATTCTCGGGGGTGGGAACTTGCGTCGGTTCGACCTAGAGTTTTGTAAAAATTCGAAGTCAGAACCAAGTCCTTAAGGCTAACATTGTGTGTATATTTGCTTTGTATTTGTGTATCTTGCAGGTACCAAGAACCGGAGACAAAGTAGGCAAAGGGCTGGAAGCCAGCCAAGCCAGGCGCCCAGGTCAAAGAAGGAAACGACAGTTTCGTGAAGAAAGCAGAATAGGCTTCCATTTTGGCGCCCGGGATGATACGGGCGCCCAAGTTGAAAGCTATATTTGCTGTTTCGAGTTCAAAACATAGATAAGCCTTCACTCAGGCGCCTGGGAGGTCTGGGGCACCCTGGTCAGAGATTTTATCAGCTACGACGAGTTCGGCGTGGGGATAAAGTTTGACCAGGTCTATAGGGGCGCCCCCATCGTCACAGGCGCCCGAATGAAGCCTATAAAAGGGGCCTGGACCCCTCTGCTTGAGACACAACTTCCAAGAATGATTTTGAGCATTCTGACTGATGACAACGTGCTAAAGATGAGGTTCTGCGACCGGGAGGCTCCAGGAGGAAGTGCGCGCACTTCGGAGGTCCAGTTCGGCCGAGGCTTCGACCTAAATTGTTTGGTTTGCTTTTTATTATTCCGCACTTAATTTCATATCTTTTTCATTGTAATTATCAACTGTAAGACGGGTTTTCTCCACCTCCGGAAATTTTGGAAAGGAGACCAATAGTGGACTCACGCCGAGTACATAGGTCTTGGACGTACTGACCCAGGGGGGTCAGGAACCAAGTAAATAAATCCCGTGTGTCTGCTGTGTTGTTATTTCTTTTTCTGTTTTACTTTTCCGCTGTGCTACTAACTCTGATTTTAGAACGATCAAAAGTTTTTCTACGAAGTTTCCGCGAGAAGTTCTCGGTCGATATTCACCCCCCCTCTATCGACGACACCGGACCTACAGTGTAATCCTATGGTTATGATAAACCACACCTGATTACACTACAACTATTCCAATTGGTTCGTCCAACTCCATCTCGGTTGTGAGCCTCTTTCTTATGCTTCGGTAAGGGCCTGATAACATGATCTTCTGTGCGGCACCACGCACTATGTTATCTACAATGCCAAGCATTAAACGTTTAGTGGACATACTAATGTAGACATAAACGTGCACAGTGTGATTTCTAATTCTCTTTAAAATGTAGATGTATCTTCAAACCAAAAAGCAAAGCTTTTAGCATACATCCTAACAATCTCCCACTTATACTCAAAGACTTTGTTGTTCTCAAAATTCCATACATCTGACCTCTAGATCCGTCACAAGCTCTCATTGCTAAGGCTTTAGTGAAATGATCCACCAAGATCATTCTCCGATGCATACTAGGCAACAACAGCTATTCCTGTTTTTGGATGGTACTTGCGCTCTATGTGTTTACTTGCCTTATGGACTCGTGATTCCTTCGAGTTTGCAACTGCACTATTTTAATCACATCACACGTGATACTACCGAGCAAACCAGAAATCACACCGAAGTCCATCTTGTGGTTTATGAACCATGTAGCTCTACTGACTGCCACGTAGGCATCCAGAATATCCAGCCCTAACCGTAGGATCCATTACACAGATGTTGCGCAATACTCTACTTTACAATGGTTCATCCTCCTAAAAGTGAAACACAAAACCCAAGGAATATTCCTATATGCCCCTATCTAGATTAGAATTCTGTATCCATATAACCTACAAGAAATTGGTCTGCCCGGTATACATGCTTTTACCATATTCCAATTTCCTTAACCTAGGTTACTCCGATATCTGTTACCCATGCCCACAGTACAACAGATATCTGGGCTCATTTCTAGCATACAAGAGACTTTCTCTAACTGATGCTAGAGGAACCGTCATTACCTACTCAATCTCCTTTGATAATCTAAACATATTGATATGGCTCGCGTGTCGTACCACGAGTATCAAATACAATCAAAGTATCGAACTCCTCTACACTAATGTAGCATAGAGTAACTCGAGCCGTCCCCCAACGAATGTAGTCGGTACATGATAATTCTCAGGATCGTATGTTATTGCTTTTGGATTTTGGATATGAAATTGGGTCTTGGATCTGAACGTTAAGGCTATGAAAAGAAGCAGCAAAACATGTATGAAATCTAGTTCTAATTAAATGAAGACAATGCAGGTAAGGAAATCTAAATTAACCTAACTACAATTGCAGAAAAGAAAGTAGAAACTCAGGGTAAAGCATTAACGAAACCTTCACTAATCTAGTTGCATTCAATTAAAGACAAAAACTTGGAGACATTGAAAGGGATAAGGCGAGAAAGGATTAAGCAAACGAAATTACAAGAATTTAAACCTAACTATTGGAGCAGGCATTTTGTCAATCAACTTGCGAGCATGTATCAAAATAACAAGAGTACGTGCACTTTGAATTGGGGAAGATCCATCAATACAAGCATTTAAAAATCAAACACCTAACATTCAACATCAAACACAAACAACTCAAACATCAATTAAGAATAATCAACAAGCAGCAATTAAATTGCAAGGATGGTTAATGGAAGGAGCTGCCGGGTCTGATGAAGAAGTTGAGATGGTTGTTGGACATTGGCTGTGAAGAGAAAATCTGCAGGAAAGGACATCTGCTGGGAAGCCACTGGAATTGAAGCAGTGAAGAGGAAATTCCTAGGAATGGAAGAAAGAACCGCTGGCTACTGCTGTGAAAGAACTGCTGAAGAAAATGAAGGCTACGAAGGAACAAGCTGCCGAAGAAATGTAATCTCCTAATGAAAAACTACTGGAATTGTGAAAAGAAAAATTTGCTGGAAGAAATATGCAGAAATGAAATCTACTGATGAAGAAAACTCTGCTGGATCGGATGAAGGTGGATCGTCGCTCCCGAGCAACCGCATACGAGAGTGAGATGGCGAGGATGGTGGAAAGTGGACGGAGAAGATCTGATCGAGTCGGTAACCCCTCAAACTGATCGATCGAAGCTCCGGTCGGCGGCGAAGAAGTGGGAATGGATCCCATAACGCCCTCTCCGCTCCCGAGCAACCGCATACGAGAGTGAGATAGTGTGGAGAGGGAATGGAGCTTGTGGCCGGCGGCGATGGAGATGGAGGAAATCACCGGTGGAGTGGATGGAGTGAGTCGGGAAAATCCCGTCTGCTCTAGCTCTGCATGATTCTACCCTTTTGTTACCCTACTTTCGGTTTGATCAGCTCGTGTTTTACCCAGCTCAGCTTTTGATTCAGCCAAGGCCTTGGTTCAGTCAACCTTGGTTCAGCCAATCTAGCCTTGTGTGCAACCCAACAATTGGGTTCGGTCCAATCAGTTTGAGTCCAGTCAGCCAAGCCATTGGATTCAATCAGCCCATCATTTGAGTTAAGCAGATTGAGTCTAGTCAGCCAAGCCAAAGTTCACAGTTCAGAAGAGAATTAGCAGCGGACGGCTGAGATCAATTTGGCTTCATCCAACGGTCGGATCTCGTCAGATCTGAACCAAACTCCACAGATCCCAATCAATGGTCCTGATCTACCTATCCCCAGCTCAGATTAACCAGATCAGTGGCGGATGGTCCAGATCATCCCTTTTCTTGAATGGACGACTCCTATTAATCCGATGATTGATCCCTTTGATCTGGATCCAATACTGACTCAAGTCTGACCCAATTTGATCTAGGTCCATGATCATTTGAAGCCTACAAAATGATATTCAAATTTAGTGCCAAAACATATCCCAAATATACAAAGATTTGAATTAAATGCCAAAATAGGGGGAATACATGAAACCTAATACAATTGCAAACTTAAGCATATAAAAAGTGGATCAAACATGGATTTTAGAGCCTAAAATAATCAACAAAATGATGGTTATCAACTCCCCCACACTTAATTCTTGCACTTCTCGGGCAAGTAAATAAAACTCAAAGAAAATAAAATATCTCCCAAACATTACATCCCCTATCAATACTTTACGAAATTATAAAAGAAGGTTACTTAGGATCATCAAGTCTCAAGAATCCATGTATTTATGGTTCCAAATCTCACATTAGTCAAAAACATGGTAATTTCATCAACTTGAATAAACTAAGCATGACAAAAACCTCACAAGATGGATATATGCACTGATGCTCACAAAAATAATAAATATGGAAGTGGAGTTCTCTCAAAACATTCATGACATTGCACTACCATATGCTTGCTTATCTTCTACTTCTCCACTACTATAACATAAGTACACAAATCAAGAAGACTTTTCAAGGACTAATGATGAAACCATGTGCTAACAAGCAAGAAGGGTAGATAACAAAGGAGATCAAAAAGAAGATCAAAGAGAATATGAGAGCATTGGGGTAATTAACATGATGTATACAATCAAACAATAGGAACACTCAAAATTCTCCTTGCACATTCTCAATACAATACACAACAACCACTTACAACACTTCTAAAAATGCATGCATGTATCAACAACTTCACTCTTGAGATTCTCTAATAAAGATATCAAATGAGTATACATCAAAAATTCTTTTATGAAAATATTCCCTCTCTTTCATCACTAACAAAAATCCCGAATGCTTGAGAATTTTTTTCACTCTCTTTAATTTCTCATTCTTTTCTTTTGTGTTTTTTTTTCTTTTCTTTTTTTTTACTTCTGTTTTGTTTTTTTTTCATTTCTCTCTTTTTTTTCTTTTCACAGAGAGACTTTTTTTTCAGAGAGATTTTTTTTAACAAGCATTCGTCCATACACAC
Organism: Boesenbergia rotunda; assembly: GCA_024364735.1. NCBI lineage: Eukaryota > Viridiplantae > Streptophyta > Magnoliopsida > Zingiberales > Zingiberaceae > Boesenbergia > Boesenbergia rotunda. The sequence goes on along the minus strand of JAGFNQ010001538.1, from coordinate 33,263 downwards.
TTGTCTCCCCCCACACTTAAAACTTGGCCGTCTCGGGCAATGTAGAAAAGTATGATAACATCTAAAACTCACAATAATAGAGGCTGATAATAGAGAAATAAAAATGTAACTCATCATGCAATCACCCCATGCTCTCATCGCATGCTCAAGGGAAGAATAAGCTAATAAAGATATGACAATGAGAATGCAATGACAATGAAAAGATCTGACAAAGGAAAGACAATGAAATATGAAAGCAATAGGTGAAATGCTCAGTAGTAACAATAACAAAGGAGAGGAAAACTAAGAGTTCAACAAGAAAGGTTACCTCCATCATATTCATGTAAGCTTATGCTATTGTAATTTCAAAAAGAATCAAAGCAAGTTCTAGAGTGTCACATATCACAAATGCTATCACATATAAGAGGATTAAGGATAGGCATGGCAATATCCTCACTAGGTGAACAATAAAATGTCATGCTTAATCCAACAAGATAGAGTCCATCACCACAACAAATGACTAAATGCAATTAATGTCCCCAAGCATCCAAGGAAACCAAAACTCAATAGTCAGACTTAATCATCTTTTATGATTCTCAAAGCATAATAAAGGAACATGTAAGGAGATACAACTAGAAGTCAAACAAAGTTTATTCAAGACCAAACAAAATACAGAATGAGGAAGCAAAACATGAATGCAAAGTATAAAAGCAAACAAACATGCAAGTATAAACATAAAGAAAAATAAGAAAAGGAAAGTAAAGGAACAAACCCCCTTTATTCCTGGCGGCTAGAGGCGGTTAAGGAGTAGCATCCATCCCGGTAGTAGTGGAGTTTGGGTAGTTGAGAGAGCATTCTGTTAGTGATATGAGAAAAGTGTCCTAAGGCAATCGCCTTATGATTGTAATCATTTATTTTAATAAATGAATATTCACTATTTGAGTATACATGTTTATGTATTTGATTGAGATCTTAAACTCATTTACTGAATGTCCACAATATAATTCACAGCATGAGAGAATTTGTGATGAATTCATAACTAGTGATTATCTCTATATGTGCAATTGTGAAGTATTGAAATTGTCCCTAGTCGATGAATTGATAAATACGGACACTATCAATTCTGTTGAGACTAGCATGGGTTATTCTCTAATCAGCTGATTCTCACTAGCTGGTGACATTGGGATGTCCGGAGATAAACATGAATGCTAGTTAAGGGAACTAGTTCATTGGAGTGACTGACTGTAAAACTTCATATGGTAGTCTATATATAGATATGTTAGTGAAGTTCTTATTGCAGCTTAAGTGCGATGTTCCTTTGACTTGCGGTGTTCAAGTCATCTTGGTCATGGATACTTATACTTTGACATCTTAAGCAAGCACCTCCAAGGAGGTGTGGACCCAGGATGATTGGGTATAAGCCGAAGTGCCCGAAGATGTTTAAACAACCTACAAAGGATTCACCACTCCTTGCGAGGAGATGTATACCCAAGGCCTATCGTCGGATTGTTACTCGAAGCCTCTGGCCAGAGCATGACATGTTCAGAGTATGAATCTCTTAGATACATGAGAGTAATTAGAATCCGTAGGACGAGAAAACGTTACTTGGGCTAGGTGTGACGTAGTCAGCCTAGTGGGGACTGACACACATAGACCATGTCCTGAACCAAGTGGGTATAAGATGGTGAAGGGAATGGGGCACGATTCATTATAGCTGCTGAAGGGTTTCAAAATTGTTTCTGAGATCAACCGTTGATCTTTCGATTAATTGGGGATCACGATGTACTACTAGGTGTCACTCATGATCATTCTATAATTGGTTAATTATAGACGGCCAACATAAATCGAAAGCCTATTTAGTCACACGTACTACGAGTAATCTGAGGGATTTAAAACGAGTTGAAAATTGGATTTTCCAATAAAGAGAGATTAGGTTTGGTTGAGCCAAACGATAAGTCGAATCTGAATTTTTCAGAGACGCATCGGAAGCGTAAAATGACTAAGTCTTTTGAAGACTTAATAGATGAATTAAATGAGTTTAATTCATTGGGGTGTAGCTTGGATAGGCCGGCCAAAGAGGGTCTCCACCCTCTTTGCTTGGCCTGCCACAATAAAGGGAGAGAACCAAGTTTCGGTTCAATTTTTAAAATAAACCAGGTTTGGTTTGTTTTATAAAATTATGGATGATATAAATTTTTTATATAATAAACCAAGGCTTGGTTTATTTTTCATGGAAATTAAAATGAACCATGGATTGGTTTATTTTATTTTATAAAATCAATCATGGATTGATCTACCATGATAAAGAAATTTATATAAAGAAATTTATTTTTTATGGAAATTAAAATGAACCATGGATTGGTTTATTTTATTTTATAAAATCAATCATGGATTGATTTACCATGATAAGAAAATTTATTCCATAAGAAAAAAGAGACTTGGTCGATTTTTATCATGAGTTAAAATATGATAAAAACTTGGCATGATGGAATAAGTCATAGAAAATGTATATGATAAATTTCTTATGAAAATTTATTCCATAAGAAAAAGGAGACTTGGCGGTTGAGAGACCCTATATAAAGGACCCAAGGCAAGGCTTGGAAATCAATCAAAGTATTCTTGCTTGGGCTCTCTCCCTCTCCTCCCTTCTTCCTCTTGGCCGGCCACAAGCCTCTCCTCCCTTCTTCTTGCCGTGAGCACAAGGAGAAGCACCGAGGCAACGAAGTTCTTCCGTTGGGACGATCTTCCTCTCTGGCCATCATCACCTTGGGATTGGGCGCAAGTCATCTTCCTCCTTCTAGTCGGAATTGTGATTCCGGCCAACCTTGGTGGTGAGTTTTTTCGATGTGATTACTTCTCTCTTGGTTTTTCTTATCGCGTTCTCGGAGAATCTAGTAGTTCTCGAGAACACGAAACTCGTGGCTTTGTGAAGTCATCCCGAAGATACTCGGCGTGGACGCGAATAGAGGCGGAGCTTCCGAGGGACGCTTACGGTTGGATCTCGTCCCTTCCTTCGAGTTACGCGAGGTAATAAATAAATTAGTTTACGTTTCTGCAAAATTTTAAATATATGATCATGTCTACACAAGATAAGGTTGCATGCTTAGATGTGTGATTAAATAATTTGAGAAATTATTTATGCTAAACCTTCCGCTGCACGTAATTAATTTTAAAATTACGAACACGCATCCATGTCAACATGCCCCCGGACCCAACACATTCCTCACGTGATCTATGTCATAGTCCATTGCTCCCCCACACTTAAACTTCGCAGAAAAAATGTTCAGGTGGCCGAAGGCGATTAAGATGCAAGATCCACTTAAGAGAGTGAGTGCTACTAGTCAAAATAAAAGCAACTCCTCCCTCTTGATGCTTTTTGGAAGTCCTTCCAGGAGGTTGGAGTCTGTTCAGATGGAGCACCCACTCCAGAAGCATACGTCTGCAAAACCATGTAGTACCTCTCTCAAGTGTGCAGGGTAAGAAAGAAATGAAATACCATCAATCTCTATATAAAAAGAATCGAGGTATGCATCACATCCAATGAAATCTATCTTGGGTACCTCTATTAGTTTTTCACGGTCAATATCTGCATATGATGTGTCTAGTAATTCATCAGACCAAATAACATCAACACTAGGTACCTCAATGGAATTTTCACAATCAATTTCTAATAAGATGTAGCAAGACACGCATCACAACCAATAAAATCAACATTGGGTACCTCTATGTAATTTTCACAATTATTTTCCACAAAGGATGTATCAAGAATATCATCACAACAAGCAATCTCAACACTAGGTGTGCCCAAATATTCACCACAATGAACAAAATCAATTTTAGGTGCCTTTACAGGTTTTTCACAAACAATTTTTACTGAAGATATGTCAGTAAATTCTTCACAATGAACACAATCAGTTTTAGGCACCTCTACAAATTTCTCACAATCATCATTTGCATGAGATGTATCAAAATATGCTTCACATTCCACAAATTCAACACTAGGTACCTCTATGAATTTTTCACAATCAAATTCTGTAAAAGATGTATCCATAAGTGTATCACAAATAATAAAATCAGTTTGAGGTACCTCCATTGATTTTTCCAAAGACATAAGAGGAATACTTACCTGATCGTGCTGAAGAATACCTGGAGGTTCTACAAGAGTAGGTGTAACTGCGGTCCCCTCCTGGTCAAGTACAAGCTCCACTTCAGGTTCAGGTTCTGGTGGATACTTAACTGAAGCAAGTGCTTCTTGGGTTCTTGCTTTCACCATGCAAGTCCCTACACTTTCATTCTGATCCTCTGAATCTTCTAATGTATCAGTCAACATTGGTGGTCCCTGGGGCTCAGTACAATCCCTACACCTGCAACAACCAAATTGGAAAAATTAGGATCATCAACAACTACATCATCACAAAATAAAAGTATAGAATGATCCTGTAAAATTTTAGAATTGAATTCAAAACTATCACAAGTTCCGCAATCAATCTCCTCCAATGCCTCTAAACCAGTAGGAATGGGTGATTCTTGGGGCTCAGTGCTCTCAATCCTATCCTCTGAATTTTTTGATGTATCAATCAATGTAGGTGGTTCCTGGGGCTCTATGCAATCCCCTACACCTATAGATTCATCTGATTGTCCTGATCTTTGGGCTTGTGTTTGATTCACTTGATTAACCAATTGTCCCATTTGCCTCTCGAGATTTTGTATGGCGGGAAACATTTGTTGAAACATGTCTTCTACCCTCTGTTGTTGAGCCTCATTCTCATTAGGATTCTCAAAGCCTCCTTGATTGGTACAGGACTCTCGTTGGTCTTGAAATGTGACATAAGGTTGCTGAAAATCATGAGTAGGCTGTGAATTCTGAAATTGGAGCTGTTGGGGCTGATAGGAGGGCTGAAATTGTTGATGAAATGACTGATAATTAGGCTGAAAGGATGGTTGAACTAGCTGAGAATTATAGCCCTGAAAATTCTGGTTTTGAAGTAGAAATTGCTGTGGTGAGGACTGAAACTGAGTAGGCTGAAATCCTTGATTTTGTGGCTGAAAGCTTTGATTAAAAGGCTGAAATCCTTGCTATGGTTGTTGGAAATTTGGAAATTTTGCTGAAACTGCTGAAATGGTTGAAAATTTTGTTGAAAATTCGGATTGTACCCTTGCTGAAAATTCTGAAATTGTGGTTGAAACTGCTGTGGTGGCTGATTAAATGGTTGCTGGAAATTTTGTTGAGACTGCTGAAATGGTTGAAAATTTTGTTGAAAATTTTTATTGCACCCTTGCTGAAAATTCTGAAATTATGGTTGAAACTGCTGTGGTGGCTGATTGAAAGTTTGGTACTGCTGCAAATCTGAATAGGGCTGCTGAAATTGTTGGCATGGATGCTGGTGAGGAGATGAATAATCATTTAAAAACATTTTGAATCTACATTACTATCACAAAACAAGTAAAATAGCAGCAACCGTATACAAAAGATAAAGCAATCAAAAATACAATCAAAAGATATAATTATCAAGCACCACTACACTCCCCGGCAATGACGCCACATTTGATATGGCTCGCGTGTCGTACCGCGAGCATCAAATACAATCAAAGTATCGAACTCCTCTACACTAATGTAGCATAGAGTAACTCGAGTCATCTCCCAACGAATGTAGTCGGTACAAGATAATTCTCAGGATCGTATGTTATTGCTTTTGGGTTTTGGATATGAAATTGGGTTTTGGATCTGAACGTTAAGGCTATGAAAAGAAGTAGCAAAACAGGTATGAAATCTAGTTCTAATTAAATGAAGGCAATGCAGGTAAGGAAATCTAAATTAACCTAACTACAATTGCAGAAAAGAAAGTAGAAACTCAAGGCAAAGCATTAACGAAACCTTCACTAATCTAGTTGCATTCAATTAAAGACAAAAACTTGAAGACATTGAAAGGGATAAGGTGAGAAAGGATTAAGCAAACGAAATTACAAGAATTTAAACCTAACTATTGGAACAGGCATTTTGTCAAACAACTTGCGAGCATGTATCAAAATAACAAGAGTACGTGCACTTTGAATTGGGGAAGATCCATCAATACAAGCATTAAAAAATCAAATGCCTAACATTCAACAATCAAACACAAACAACTCAAACATCAATTAAGAACAATCAACATGCAGCAATTAAATTGCAAGGATGGTTAATGGAAGGAGCTGCCGGGTCTGATGAAGAAGTTGAGATGGTTGCTGGACATTGGCTGTGAAGAGAAAATCTGCTGGAAAGGACATCTGCTGGGAAGCTACTGGAATTGAAGCTGTGAAGAGGAAATTCCAGGGAATGGAAGAAAGAACTGTTGAAGAAAATGAAGGCTGCGAAGGAACAAACTGTCGAAGAAATGAAATCTCCTGATGAAAAACTGCTGGAATTGTGAAAAGAAAAATTTGCTGAAAACAATTTGCTGGAAGAAATCTGCATAAATGAAATCTACTGATGAAAAAAACTCTGATGGATCGGATGAAGGTGGATCGTCGCTCTCGAGCAACCGCATACGAGAGTGAGATGGCGAGGATGGTGGAAAGTGGAGGGAGAAGATTTGATCGAGTCGGGAACCCCTCAAACTGATCGATCGAAGCTCCGGTCGGCGGCGAAGAAGTGGGAATGGATCCCCTAACGCCCTCTCCGCTCCCTAGCAACCGCATACGAGAGTGAGATGGTGAGGAGAGGGAATGGAGCTTGTGGCCGACGGCGATGGAGATGGAGGAAATCGCCGGTGGAGTGCATGGAGTGAGTCGGGAAAATCCCGTCTGCCCTAGCTCTGCGCGATTCTCCCCTTTTGTTACCTTGCTTTCGGTTTGATCAGCTCGTGTTTGACCCAGCTCAGCTTTTGATTTAGCCAAGGCCTTGGTTCTGCCAACCTTGGTTCAGCCAATCTAGCCTTGTGTGCAACCCAGCAATTGGGTTCGGTCCAATTAGTTTGCGTCCAGTCAGCCAAGCCATTGGATTCAATCAGCCCAGCATTTGAGTTAAGTAGATTGAGTCTAGTCAGCCAAGCCAGAGTTCACAGCTCAGAAGAGAATTAGCAACGGACGGCTGAGATCGATTTGGCTTTATCCAACGGTCGGATCTCTTCAGATTTGAACCAAACTCCACAGATCCCAATCAATGGTCCTGATCTACATATCCCCAGCTCAGATTAACCAGATCAGTGGCGGATGGTCCAGATCTTCCCTTTTCTTGAATGGACGACTCCTATTAATCTGATGCTTGATCCCTTTGATCTGGATCCAATGCTGACTCAAGTATGACCCGATTTGATCTAGGTCCATGATCATTTGAAGCCTACAAAATGATATTCAAATTTAGTGCCAAAAATATCCCAAATATATAAAGATTTGAATTAAATGCCAAAATAGGGGGAATACATGAAACCTAATACAATTGCAAACTTAAACATATAAAAAGTGGATCAAACATGGATTTTAGAGCCTAAAATAATCAACAAAATGATGGTTATCACATATCTCTTAGATAGAGTAGCTTCGAAACTGAAAAGTACATAACTTTCTTTTGGAGGTATCCATGCTAGAATGAGCTAGGACAATGTATTATATGAAGCTTAAGATAAGCACATCATCCTTGTCTGGAGGTCCCTCATATCTTTGATCCCCAAGGATGTGTCTCCCTTCTCTGAAGTCCTTCATAATTGTGCGGACTACCATACCCTTACGTCTGATAATATTTCGTCATTGTTGTCAACTAACAAAATATTATCTACTCATAGTACAATGATACCACTTCATTTCTGTCACACGACATCATCCATCCTTTGAACAATTTACCGGATTTATCTTTTCAAAGCGGATGATCCTTGTCATAGGTCTTAGGGATCCAACTCATGTTTACTTAGGACCTAGTCCATAGACTTCCTAAAATCATGAAACTTCTAGGTTGAACAACAACCCTCCTACTGCGACAAGGTACCTTATGTATATCTTTAGTGACACGAGGTGCAGTGTCCTGTGGTATAACCTCTTGTACAGTTGGTACTAAGATTGGAATGTCCCTCTTTTTAATTTACTCAGAGTTATTCTACACCTGGATTTGTGGTTTATTACATAGTCCTTTTCTTAAGAATCAGTTATTCATCCCAACGAGTGTCCTCTGATCCTTACGACTAATAAACCACCTTATTGTTCCCTTAGGTTGTCCTACGATTATATGCACTAGATTCTAACTTGTCAGTGTCTCATTACTACTCATAATCTGAACATGGCTTAGACTAAGCCTTTGCTTAGTCCACATTTCTATGGTCTTAAGAGACTACTGATATAGGCAGAATCAAGCATACAAACCTTCATATCCAGGACATACCCCTTTGGACAAATTGGCTAATCCCAGAGATGCTTATCATCTTCTTAGCCTAATAGCTTAAGAGACCTTTCTTCCTTCTATACATTGCACTATCCTGTTGGGGCACATCAGGTGCAATGAATTGAGATCATATCTCAATTCTTTGATAAGTAATTCCTACAACCATTCCTAGAGGTATTAATCCCCATGTTTATAAAATAAACAAGATATTTAAAGGTACCTCTATTCTGAATAGACTAAGGACCTATACTTATCATAATAAACCAATTTCTACATGTTTTTGTCTCTATGCCCCAGGCTTAGAACAAGCTTCTTTGGCTTTGTTACTTCCCTAGTAGGAGTCAAAAGATTCTAAAGAGGACAAGTCTTCCATTAACCAATCAACCCTATGATCTTTTGGTTAATCACTTTTGAATCCTACTAGAGTTTAACAAAACTAACTATAGAGACAAAACATGTATTTGGTTTTACTTGGAAGGAACCCTTTTCTTTGATTAGTTAAGATGATAAGCTTATTGCATCGTGGGATCCTTTTGGTTTCATTTCCATGTACTTCAATAGGCATTCCTTCTATTCCACTTTTAACAAATAAAAGCAATAGAAAATATCTTTATTCTAGAAACTGAACAAAGTTCTTTCCAAAAATTAAGTACATAAAGATAATGTATAAAACCAAAACTGTATCAACCTATATTAAAGACATAAATGAAATAGTGAAAAACTCCCACTGCAAAAGTCATCTTCATAGCCATCTATGCAGTTAGCAATATCCTCCTCAGCTAGCCATCGGGTTTCCTAGAACCCCTGCACAAAAATGCAGACATGATTAGTGGCATACGTATCTACCCACCAGGTGCCGGTAGATATCACCTCTAAACATGTTACAATGACACAAGAAGAAAATATACCTCCGGTACTACTCTGACGACGAGGACAATCTATCTTCCAATGTCTTGACTGCTTGAATACAAAGCACTTGCCTTTCTTTGCCTCAGTATGGTTTTCCTTCTTCTTCCCTTTCAGTTTAGAAGTAGGAACTACCTGAGCAATGAAAACCTATGAACTCTGAAGAGAAACCACCTCTGCTGCCTCGAGTTCTGTTAGAAGTTCTACCAACGAATATGAACGCTTGTCCATATTGTAGCTTAGGCGAAACTTCTCAAAACACCCTGGTAGAGATTGAAGGATAAGATTGACTTGGGTTTCCCCATCAATCTGTGCTCTAAGAATTTCTATCTCCTTCAGCCAAGCCATCATCTTGTGGGCATGTTCCCTCACGGTCATCCCCTTAACCAAGATGGTAGTAGTCAAGTTCTTCATTACTGTCTGCCTAGCGGCTCGATTACTTTGACCAAAGAGTTTATCGAGTTCTGATATTTTATTACTAGGAATGGAAGAAGCCTGATTTTGAGGACCTTCGATTGTCTCGTCTGCTTCTAACTATTTCCTAAAATATTTGAACTCTTCTTCGGTATTAATCCCGTCAGGCTTTTCAGTACAGAACTCGGCAAGATCACACTTAGGTTCCTCGGCAGTAGAAACAAAATCCATATTCAATTCCCAATCCATTTTATCACTAGGGGCATTTAATTGGATTTCTCTTTTAATTAGGTCTTGTGGGTCTATGTCCATTTTAAAAACCACCTAAGAATCATAACAATCACACACTTTAGATTTTTGAAATAAATTGACACCTCAAAACAATTTATTACAAAAAATCTACCAACACCTCAAACACCGAGAATTTTGTATGCCACGATGGTGTGGGCGTATACGAACTCTACATTTGTGAGAGGAGGTTTTGCCCATTAATTTTACTATCTTGTCATCCTATCCTTTTGACAAGTAAAATTAATAGTTGGTCCTCTTCGGCCCTACAAAATAATAGCAGTGACTCCGATGGGGAGGATAATATTATTTGTATCTAAGTGTTTACCACCACACGACACCAAGAAAAATTATTTCTGATTATGTGTCTTCCAATGGGGAAGTACACATGCACATTAATAATTTCCTACAGTCTTTTCTATCCTAGTGATCCACAGAACAAGCCTATCCGATGGGGAGGAAGGCACTCAGAGCCGACGCGCAGACTTGTTCGCATCACTTGTCAGATAGTAGTGGAGGCCATGGGACCCTTAGGGTCCCTCTCCCACTTAGTTATTTGCGTTGAGGTTTTTATATGCATCCACACAACAAGCACACACAAACCAAAATAATAGAATAACGAAAAAATGCTAGATTTTTCCAACTATTATGGCCTTGGTCTTCCATTGTGCCTCCAGTCGTGTCGTCACCTCGTCCACTCAATCCTATCCATGCGCATGCCACCATGAAGGAGTCCCCAAGCTGAGATGACAAGCTAACTATTTTACATCCATTGATCCCATACTCCTCGAAGGAGTGTACATGTCATCTAGATAAAAAGTAAATAGAAAGCTTGGTTAAACACGTGCCATATTTAATTACAAAAATTAAATAGCTTATCTAGCCTCGTCAACCCCGAGGATTCAAATAATTACATCAAACACATCCAATCACATACACACAATATAATTTGCCATAATAGTTGGAATCTAATGCCTGCAACATAGAGTTAGCCTATGCACATCCAAAATATCATCCAGCAAAATAACGTACATGATAATGTGCAGAAAAATTAACCGAATCCTAAACATAAAATCGAAAACCTCGCTCTGATACCAATTGTTGGTATGGCTTGGCGGTTTCCACGACAACCACGTGGTCGTATCTGAGAGACGTCTCTATGTCCACGGATTAAAAATTTAATCCATATAGAGACCCATCCCTATAATGACAGATTCGTCGTCGTATTAGTTAATCCAAGTCACAACTTAGCCACAAAAGATTTGTAACTTTCCGGATTAACTAACCGAGGAAAAGACGATGATTTGGATCGCCGATTTTTGTGTTTATCATCGGGGTCCAGTTAATTATTATCATCTAAGATTTCAAATCAAAA
>JAGFNQ010001538.1:0-20795 GCA_024364735.1 Boesenbergia rotunda | reverse complement strand
AATAAACCTACTGGAAATTGGTCTATCCCGGTATACATGCTTTTACCATATTCCAATTTCCTTAACCTAGGTTACTCCGATATCTATTACCCATGCCCACGGCACAACAGATATCTGGGCTTATTTCTAGCATACAATAGACTTCCTCTAGCTAATGCTAGAGAAACAGTCATTCCCTGCTCTATCTCCTTTGATAATCCACACATATCACTTAGATAGAGTAGCACCAAAATCGAAATGTTCAAAACTTCCTTTTTCGAGGTATCCATGCTAGAATGAGCTAGGATAATGTTTTGTATGAAGCTTGTGATAAGTACATCATTCTTGTTTGGAGATCCCTTAGATCTTTGACCCCCAAGGATGTGTCTTCCTTATCTCAAGTCCTTCATAATTGTGTGGATAACCATACCCTTGCGTCTGGTAATATTTCGTCATTGTTGCCAACTAACAAAATATTATCTACGCATAGTACAATGATACCACTACGTTTCTGTCACAAGACATCATCCGTCCTTTGAACAAATTTATATCACCGGATTTATCTTTTCAACACGGATGATCCTTGTCATAGGTCTTAGGGATCCAACCCATGTTCACTTAGGGACCAGTTCATAGACTTCCCATGAACATGAATCTTCTAGGTTGAGCAACTACCCTCCCACTGCTACAAGGTGCCCTATGCATATCTTTGGTGACACGAGGTGCAGTGTCCTGTGGTATAACTTCTTGTACAGTTGGTACTGAGATTGGAATGCCCCTCTATTTAATTTATTCAAAGTAACTCTACACCTAGATTTGTGGTTTATTTCATAGTCCCTCAGTCATTCGTGTCAACGAATGCCCTTTAATCCTTAGACTATTAAACCACCTTATTGTTCCCTTAGGATATCCTATGAATATATGCACTAGATTCCAACTTGTTAGTGTCTCTTATCTGCTCATAATCTGAACATGGCCTAGACTAAGCTTTTGCTTAGTCCTCATTTCTATGATCTTAAGAGACTACTGATATAGACAGAATCAAGCATACAAACCATCACATCCAGGATATACACCCTTGAACAAATTGGCTAACCTCGGAGAGGTTTATCATCTTCTTAGTCTAATAGCTTAAGAGACCTTCTTCCTTCCATGCTTTGCACTATACTGTTGGGGCACACCAAGTGCTGTGAATTGGGATCAAATCTCAATTCTCTGATACGCAATTCCTACATGGTTTTGGATCTATGCCCCGAGACTTAGGACAAGCCTCTTTGGTCTTGTTCATTCCCTAGTAGGAGTCAAAAGATTCTTAAGAAAGACAAGTCTTCCTTTAACCAACTAACCCTAAGGTCTTTTGGTTAATTACTTTTGAAACCTACTAGAGTTTAACAAAGCCAATCTTTAGAGACAAAACATATGATTGGATTCACTTGGAAGGAACCTTTCTCTTTCATTAGTTTAAGATGATAAACTATTAATTGCATCATGGGATCCTTTTTGGTTTCATATACCAATTGTCTATTTATGTACTTTAATAGACATTTCTTCTATTCCACTTTTAACAAATAAAAGCAATAGAAAATATCTTTATTCTAGAAACTGAACAAAGTTCTTTCCAAAAATTAAGTATATAATGACAATCTATAAAACCAAAACTATATCAACCTATGTTAAAGACATAAATGAAATAGTGAAAACTCCCACTGCAAAAGTCATCTCCATAGCATCCATGTAGTCAGCAATATCCTCCTCAGCTAGTCGTCGGGTTTCCTGGAACCCCTGCACAAAAAATGCAGACATGATTAGTGGCATCAGTATCTACCCACCAGGTACTGATAGATATCACTGCTAAACATGTTACAACGACACAAGAAGAAAATATACCTCCGGTTCTACTCTGACGGCGAGGACAATCTGGCTTCCAATGTCCTGACTGCTTGCATACAAAGCACTTGCCTTTCGGCTTCTTTATGCATCCCTGAGGTCCTTGTAATCCTGCTACTTTCTTTGCTTCAGTATGGTTCTCCTTCTTCTTTCCTTTCCGCTTAGAAGTAGGAACTACTTGAGCAATGAAAGTATGTGGACACTGAAGAGAAACCGTCTCTGCTGCCTCGAGTTCTATCAGAAGTTCTACCAACGAATATGAACGATTGTCCATATTGTAGCTTAGGCGAAACTTCTCAAAACTCCCTGGTAGAGATTGAAGGATATGATCGACTTGGGTTTCCCCATCAATCTTTGCTCCAAGAATTTCTATCTCCTTCAGCCAAGTCATCATCTTGAGGGCATGCTTCCTCACGGGCATCCCCTCAACCAAGATGGTAGTAGTCAAGTTCTTCATTACTGTCTGCCTAGCGGCTCGATTACTTTGACCAAAGTGTTTATCGAGTTCTGATATTTTATCACTGGGAATGGAAGAAGCATAATTTTGTGGAGCTTTAGTCGTCTCGTCTGCCTCTAGCCATTTCCTAAAATATTCGAACTGTTCTTCGGTATTAATCTCGTCAGGCTTTCCGATCAAGAACTTGGCAAGATCACACTTAGGTTCCTCGGCAGTGGAAACAAAATCCATAATCAATTCCCAATCCATTTTATCACTAGGGGCATTTAATTGGATTTCACTTTGAATTAGGTCTTGTGGGTCTAAGTCCATTTTAAAATCACTTGAGAATCAGAACAATCACACGTTTTAGATTTTTGAAATAAATTGATACCTCAAAACAATTTATTACAAAAAATCTACCAACACCTCAAACATCGAGAATTTCGTATGCCACGATGGTGTGGATGTATATGAATTCTACATTTGTGAGAGAAGATTTTACCCATTAATTTTACTATCTTGTCATTCTATCCTTTTGACAAGTAAAATTAATAGTTGGTCCTCATCGGCCCTACAAATAATAGCAGTGACTCTGATGGGGAGGATACTTATTATTTGTATCTAAGTGTTTACCACCACCTGACACCAAGAAAAATTTTTTTTGATTATGTGTCTTCCGATGGGGAAGTACACACGCACATCAATAATTTCCTAAAGTCTTTTCTGACCTAGTGATCCGCAGAACAAGCTCATCCAATGGGGAGGAAGACACTCAGAGCCGACGCGCAGACTTGTTCGCATCACTTTTCAGATTGTGGTGGAGGCCATGGGACCCTTAGGGTCCCTCTCCCACTTAGTTATTTACATTGAGGTTTTTACATGCATCCACACAACAAGCACACACAAACCAAAAATAATAGAATAATGAAAAATCCTAGATTTATCCAACTATTATGTAACGACCCGGAAAATTGTCTTAAATATTTTCTTTAAAATAATGAACATGTCTAGGTAATTTTCCGAGTGCCCTAGAAATATTAGTACGAACCTTAGCCTAGAAATCCATGTTTTCTCATTTAAATTGAGAAAATTGAGTACTAATGGGCTTTATAGGGGGTTCCTAGTACCATGATTGTTGGTGGATTTTAGGTAGAATTTAATATAAAAATAAATGGATTTTAACTAGGAATATTAGCATGATTATGGGTGAGTTTTAGGGAATTTTTGGAATTAAATAAATATAAAATAAATAAAGGGGTGCATGCACCAAGGATTGAACCTTGGACCTCTTGTACAACCATGCATGCACTAACTAATTCACCTAGCAAGGGAGTGCTATGAGTGAATGAAGTGGATATTAGTTAAGGCTTGGGGAAAGGAAGAGTCACATGAGAGGAGGCACCATGTCTCTTCATTTGCCCTCTTCATTGAGCATAAATGGGAGATAACTCAATACTTGGGAGTTACTTCTCTTCTTTTCATCCACCAAGCCCTCCTCTTCTCCCCCTTCCTCATCCTAGCCGAAACCCCAAGGGGGGATTGTTCCTTGAAAAAGGTTCACCTAAGGCTCCATCTCCAAGATCCAAGGCTTTTACAAGGGTGCAAAGGCTAGGGGTGGTCAAGAGGCAATAAGATCTTCATCCTTCTCCCAAATCTAAGGTCTATAATCAAGATCAACCAAGGTATGACTCCCTCACCTGTAGTATGATAGTTCCCTTTGATGTTTATCATATTATGAAGTTTCGTTTAGGTTTTATGTTGAGAAAAACCCATGATCTTTGCCTTGAACTTTCGGCCACCATGTGTTTGGGTTCAAAAATGATGTTAAAAATATCTCTCATGTTTTCTAATGTTTTCTCATGATGAATATAGGTTAAAAATATGATTTGGAGAATTTTTGGAGTTCCCTAGTACCCTTAGGGTTTTCAGCCACCACCATGATCTCATGGTTAGGGTTGGATCTAACCCTTCAAGTGTATGTCTTGTATGCCCTCATGATACAAGGGAGGTTGAGGAAGTTTTATGTGAATTTTCACATGGCCTAGAGACCCTACATGTTTCGGCCACGATGGATACTAGGGCAAGGAGTTAGGGCTTACCTCAAATAAGGGTTCCGATGGCTCTTATGGTATGGTATGGAAGGTGTTAGATGATTGATTAGAAATTTTATGAATTTATTCATGCACCCATAGCCCTTGTATGTTTCGTCCAACCCCAAGAAGAAGGGCTAGGAGTTAGGGTTAACCCTAAGCATGAGCCCTAATAGCTTCCTATGGCTTTATAAGTAATGTATGGTCTTTTCCTTACCTAATGT
Organism: Boesenbergia rotunda; assembly: GCA_024364735.1. Lineage (NCBI taxonomy): Eukaryota > Viridiplantae > Streptophyta > Magnoliopsida > Zingiberales > Zingiberaceae > Boesenbergia > Boesenbergia rotunda. The sequence goes on along the minus strand of JAGFNQ010001538.1, from coordinate 16,176 downwards.
TACCTCACATGTCATTTGAATAATTGAACCTTTCCTTACATGTTTCGGCCAAGCTAATTGATTGGGGTTTAAGTGGAGTTAGGGTTTCAAGAATGATGGTTTATGGCATATTATGATGTATAGGTTCAAGCATGTGGTAGAAATTATGTTACCTTTAACCCTAGCCTTAGGTGTTATAGTTCATGTTTGATATGTTTATATTAGATGCCATGCTTATCTTATGTATCATGATCATGCAAGTTAGATGAATTAGGAGAATGGTCTATGTGAATATGTCATGTTTTATGAATATAATGCAATGCTTACCTTATGTATCATGATCATGCAAGCTCTATGAATTAGGATGATGGTCTAGGTAAACATGTCATGTTCTATGAATACAATGCAATGCTTACCTTATGTACCATGATTTTGCAAGTACTATGAACAAGAATGATGTTTATGTAAGCATGCCATGTTTATGAATGAAGATAATGCTTATGCCTTAGGGCATCATGATGCTATGCATTAAGTATGAACGATGAAAGGTCAAGTATGATTTATGTCATGCTTCATGTAACAAGTTTATGTTATGTTTGAATATGCTATGAATGTCCCATGAATAATGAAGCATGTGAAGTTACTTTACTTTATGAATGGGCTTGTACCGGACCGAAGTATGGGTCCAAGGGATGGGCACCTTAAGAACGCCCCGGTTTTGGACTACCGACTATGCTGTCCACGGTTCTGGCACTATCGAAGTTGTGCAATAGGGATGGGCACCTTAAGAACGCCCCGGTTTTGGGACTACCGACTATGCTGTCCTTATCCTAGTAGGTCGGGGCTCGCTACCTCGTATTTACTTAGGGATACGCGCTTATGATGTATGTATGTGGTACAAGCCGGGGACTCCAATGATGTTATGATTATGTTTAAGTATTTAAAAGTATGATTTTAAAAGTAAGCATCCTTATGTACATGCATTTGACTCATGCATTCATTCATGCTATGCATTATGCCAAAATAATAATGTTTTATGCTTATGTTTCATGGTTGAGAATTATGCATGATGGTAAAAGTCTTATGTTTATGTTTAGGTTAAGAAGATGGCCATATGCTATGATAGAAATCATGCCATGTTAAATATGTTTTATGTTTTTATGTATGCCATGTATCATGCCATGTTAAGTATGTTTTTATGTTTATATGTATGTCATGTATCGTGCCATGTTAAGTATAATTTTATGTTTATATGTATGCCATGTATCATGCCATGTTAAATATGTTTTATGTTTATATGTATGCCATGTATCATGCCATGTTAAGTATGTTTTTATGTTTATATGTATGCCATGTATCATGCCATGTTAAATATGTTTTATGTTTATATGTATGACATGTATCATGCCATGTTAAATGTGTTTTTATGTTTATATGTATGCCATGTTTAGATATTGTTAAGGATGGTTGATGTCTTATGCTTATGATTCATGCCAAGCACCAAGTTATGTTAATGTTTTGTGTGCTTATGTTTAAGTGATGAATGGTTTTAGTGAGTAGGAAAGAGTCTTACTAAGCCTATGTGCTTATAGTCTTATTTCCTTGTACCGCAGATCAAGCAAGAGGACAATAGGGGGAAGCAGCAGGGGGGACAAGAATATGTGTGTGGTAGTGACTTGGCCAAGAAAGAGATACATTTACAAGTCTTATGCTAAAACTTTACGTTTGCTACTTATGTGCTTACTGAATGACTTAGGTGACTTTATGATATGATGTTAAGTATGATATGATGTTAGGTATGCTATGATGCTAAGTATGATGTTACTATGCAAAGTTCCATGTCACCATGTTAGGAAGGATAGTTAGGTGCATGTATGTGTAAGATTTAAGTATTCCGCTGCCTTACGATGTTCACATGCCCCTAAGTACGTTAGCGTAACACCGCTTTATGAAAAAAAAATGGGCGTTACATATTATGGCCTTGGTCTTCCAATGTGCCTCTAGTCGTATCGTCACCTTGTCCACTCCATCCTATCCATGCGCATACCACCATGAAGGAGTCCCCGAGCCGAGATGATAAGCTAACTAATTTACATCCATTGATCCTAAACTCCACGAAGGAGTGTACATGCCTTCTAGATCAAAAGTAAATAGAAAGTATGGCTAAACATGTGTCATATTTGTTGGATCGAGAGAAACGATAGAGGGGGGTTGAATATCGTAAAACGTTCGGATTTAAAGTTAGAGAAATTACGCAGCGGAAATGTAAATCAATCACACGCAAACACCAAGTTTTTTACTTGGTTCGGAGTCGCGGTCGGCTCCTACTCCAAGGCCCACGGTCGTTGACCGTTTACTATGGGCAATTCTATATGAGCGCAAAACAGTTTACAGAGAGATATTACAAAAGTAGTATTGTAAACTTAAAAATTGCTCTTCGTTACCGACGTCCGGCGTAGATTCAATTTTCGGGGCTGAGGGACGTCGTCGGCGCTTGTATCTCGAGTTGGGAGGTTTTCGGAGCAGAGCGTAGAAGCAGAAGAGCGTAGGAGCGTTGTTTGAATCGTTGTTCGAAGCCTTGGGGTCGAGGGCCTATTTATAGCCCCTGGGGGCGCCCCCCACGTGTCAGCTGATCTGAGTTCTTCTCGGTCAGCTCTGATCCCTTCAATCTCGGGATCAGATCTTGATTGGGGCGCCCGGGACGCTGGGGGTGCCCGGATTGACCGGGTCAGACTCTTATTGTTGGGATCTTCAGGTGACATAAATACAAAAATGCAGCGGAAACAAGATCCCTCGAGCGATCCATGCGAAAGAAAAACTCGTACGAAATCATCTATCTAATAGATCTATCTAAAGTGTATACCTTTGGAGCGTGCCCTTACGTTTATCCCGCTCGTCCAAGCGCCGCCAGATCTCTTGCACGTTCAAGTTTCCGTGCCTCTATTTGTATCCACACGAACACGATATCTCTACTTCAGAGAAGAACTACCTTAGTTGTGCTAGCAACTTGAGGTAGTTCACAAAACACCAAGAACCCAAGATGTGGGTTTCGGCCAAGATGGAGAAGAGAAGGAAGAGGGGAAAGAAAATGAGAAGTTGTCATCCAAATGACAAGGGACAAACTCTTTTATACTCATATCAAGAGGAGTTTTTGCCTTTTAAACTTCCCTTCATTAAATATTTTAATGTAACTCTCTAACTTTTCATGTAACTCTCTAATGGTGAGAAACTCTCCATCTTCTTCTCTTATTAATTCATTAAACATTTTAATGAATTAATATTTCATCCAAATGTGGTTGAGTCTAATCTAAATGAGTTTAACTCAAATTAGATCTCAATCCATAATCCAATTGGATTCACTTGAGTCTAACTCAATTAATCCAATTCCGATTAAATCTTAGCCAAACCAAGATAAATTAATCTCCGAAGCATCGTGTCCTTAGTGTGTGACCCAATAGGCTCTCGTAACGTTGGCAATGTGTCTAAACCAATTTAGACACAAAAGCAATGAGCGGCATCTAGCAATGCATCAATGCTACCCAAGTAACAAGAAAGTCGAGATCCGACTTAACCTCCGTGACTATGGCAATGCATGACCTTGTCCTTCTATCCTCGATATCTAGATTGACCAATGAGGCATAGACCGTGTCATCCTCGATCAATCTTTGTGTTTCTTGATCACCGAGTAGACTCACTCAAACAATTGAGCTCAATATCTCATATTGACTCAATTGAGCATGGTCATGCGTTTTAGCAGTCCTACTCGATCAAGGGGCCCACAGATATCACTCCCGTCATATGGGAGGGATAGATCCCATCTACATCACTCACATCCCTCTGCATAATTCATTACATACCCAGTGATCGCCTTTATAGTCCACCCTGTTACGGGTGACGTTTGACGATACCAAAGTACCTAACTCCTTATGTAGGGAACCATAGTGACTTCAGGTCTACGGACTATTCATACCAATAGTCACATCAGAAAGTTTATGACACTCATATGACAATCTATGAAACTTTCTCATGGCGGGTCATTCAGTACACATTCTCCAATGTATACCCATGTGTCAACTTGATATCACATATCCATGACTTGTGAGCTCAAGTCATCAGTTGACCTACATGCTAGTCTCCATGTATTAATATTGTCCTTGAATATTAATTGTAACGCCCGCTTTTTTTTTTCCTAAAGCGGCGTTACGTTAACATACTTAGGGCATGTAGACATCATAATGCAGCGGAAACTTTTAACTTACACCTATATGCACTTACTATCCTTCCTAACATCATAACATGGGAACTTGGCATATTAACTTTATACCTAACCTCATATCATGTCATACTTAGCATCATGTCATACTTGTCATCATGTCATACTTATCATCATGTCATTCTTAGCATCATGTCATACATAGCATCATGTCATAGAGTCACATTCAAGCACATACTAGTAAAGGTAAAGTTCTATCATAAAACAAGCAAACATATGGTCTCGTGGCCAAGTCACTATCACACACATACTTTATTACCCTCCTGCTGCTTCCTTACGGTCCCCTTGCGTGATCTGCGCTATAAGGAAAATAAGACTATAAGCACACAGGCTTAGTAACACACTTTCCTACTCACTAAAACCATTCATCACTTAATCATGAGCACATGAATATTAACATACTTAGTGCTTTACTTGGAACATAATCCTTCATAATCACTTAACATACATGCACATAAAACATTAACATTCTTAGTGCTTTGCTTAGAGCATAAGCCTTCATGATCACTTAGCATACATGCACATGGCATGATCATCAACTCAATCACATTCGTAGCATGACATAAACATAAACTTAAAACATTCACAGCATGGCATAATACTTGTCATAGACATAACCATAATAAGCATAACTTCATAAACATTCTTAGCATGAACCTAAATAAAATCATGGTATCCTAACTTAGCACAAACATAATCCAATCATGGCTTCATAAATTAGCATGGACATAAATAAAATCATGGCATCCTAACTTAGCATAAACATAATTAAATCATGGCATCCTAAATTAACATGAACATAAATAAAATCATGGCATCCTACTTATCATAAACCTAATTAAATCATGGCATCTTAAACTAGCATGAATATAATTAAAATCATGGCATTATAAACTAGCATGAACATAAATAAAATCATGGCATTATAAACTAGCATGAACATAAATAAAATCATGGCATTATAAACTAGCATGAACATCAAATCATGGCATCATAACTTAGCATAAACATACTTTTCATAGACATACTTTTCATAATCATACTTTTCATAAACATACTTTACATAACATAATGCATAGCATAGATGGATGCATGAGCAAGTGCATATATCATAAGGATGCTTAGTTTAAAATCATACTTTTCATACACATACTTTTCATAAACATACTTTTCCATAATGAATGCATGGGCAATGCATATATATCATAAAGATGCTTAGTTTAAAATCATACTTTTCATTTCTTAAACATAATCATAACATTCATTGGGCCCTGGCTTGTACCACATTCATTCATCATATGCGCGCATCCCTAAGTAAATACGAGATAGCTAATCTCGACCTACTAGGGTAAGGACAGCATAGTCGGTAGTCCCCGAACCGAGGCGTTCTTAAGGTGCCCATCCCTTGGACCCATACTTCGGTCCGGTACAAGCCCATTCATAAAGTAAAAATACTTTACATGCTTCATCATTCATAAGACATTCATGGCATCTTTAACATAGCATAACTTGTTACGGCCCGGCCCGTCTACCGGCCCATTTACCAGTCCTCACGACCGTCGTACCGTCGACCATCGACCGTGCCGTTTAGCATATTTATGCCTTAAAGACATAAGCATCATCTTTCATTCATTCATCATACTTAAACTTCATTCATCATTTTCATTCTTAGACATGGCATATGTACACATCATTCATAGAGCATGGCATACATACATATCATTCATAAAACATGACATATCATTCATAAGACATGGCATACATACGTATCATTCATAAATCATGGCATACATACGTATCATTCATAAGACATGGCATACATGCATATTATTCTTAAACATGGAATATCATTCATAAACATGACATATCATTCATAAACATCCATGACCTAACATATAATTCATGACATACAAACTAAGGATTTGGTTAACATAGATATTCTTCCATCTTACTCAAACATACCTCTTGGTAACCCATACACAAGCATCTTTGTAGGTTTAACCCAACCCTAGCCCTAGGTTATGTCCTTGGCCGAAATTCCCCAAGGAACCCTAGGTCCATGAGACATCACATAACTTCCCAACTAACCTCTCATACATACATACTAGGCCATAGGAACCATTTGATCCCATACTTAAGGCCAACCCTAATGCTTTAACCCTAATCTTGCTCTTGGCTGAAACTTCAAGGCCATGGGGCATGGAAAAATTTCCATTAAAATGCCCAAATCAATTGTTATACACCAACCATACCTTACCATAGGGCCATTTGGGGCCCTTACTTGAAATGAGTCCTAACTTTCCACCCTATTAGGGTACTTGGCCGAAACCTATAGGGTCTCTAGGCCATGTGAAAACTTCACATAATCACCCTCCATCTCTCTTATATCATGATAATACATAAGACATACACTTGGGGTTTTAGACCTAACCCTACCCATGGGGTCTTGTGGTTGGCCGAAACCCTAGGGTATCCTAGGGTACCCCAAAAATTCTCAAAAATTATATTTAACCTCTAAACATCATAAGAATACATTAAACAATATTATCAAGATTTTTAATATCCACATGGACCCTAATACATAGTGGCCGAAACCATAGGGTCTCTAGGGTGCTTGGTTTGGTTCTTTCATGTTGGCCGAAACCCTAGGGTATCCTAGGGTACTCCAAAAATTCCCAAAAATTATAATTAACCTCTAAACATCATAAGGGAACATTAAATAACATTGTAAAGATTTTTAGCATCATTATGGACCCTAGAACATTGTGGCCGAACCCCATAGGGTCTCTAGGATGTTGATTTTGTTTCTTTCATGTTGGCCGAAACCCTAGGGTGTCCTAGGGCACTCCAAAAATTCCCAAAAATTATACTCAACCTCTAAACATCATAAGGGAACATTAAATAACATTATCAAGATTTTTTGCATAATTATAGACCTTAAAATCCTTGTGGCCGAAACCCATAAACCTAGGGTTCTTGATTTTCTTCCCTTTTAACATCAAATCCAAAAACCAACCAATATATCATGCTAAAAATCATGGAAATCATAAGGAACTATTATACCACAGGTGAGGGAGTCTTACCTTGGGTTTCTTGATTTTTTTTGAACCTTGAGAGAAGAAGAAGATTGCAAAATCTTTGGATCCTTGCCTCCTTGTCCTTGTATCCTTGGAAAACCCTTAGATCTTGGGGATAAGACCTCTTGTGGAGCTTTTCCAAGGGGAAAACCTTCCTTGGGTGTTCGGCTAGGATGAGGGGAGGAAGAGGAAGAGTTTGCAAAGTGATGGAAGGAAGAAATAACTCCCAAAACCCTCCTCTTTATAGCTCATTAAGGAGGTAAATGAAGAGTCTCTCCATGACCCTTCATCTTCTTCTATGCCTTAACTAATATTCACTTCATTCCCTCCTAACAATACCTTGCTAGGTGAGTTGTTTAGTGCATAGATGGTTGTACAAGAGGTCCAAGGTTCAATCCTTGGTAGTTGCATAATTTTTTCCCCCTTATTTTATTTTATTTTTCCTAGTATTTTCGAAAATTCTTTAAAAACTCCCCCATAATTATGTTAATATTTCTTATTAAAATCCCTTTATATTTATACTAATTTTTACCTAAAATCCATCAAAAATTATGATACTAAAAAGCCCATATAAGGCCCATTAGTGCCCTTTTTCCCAATTTAAATGAGAAAACATGGATTTTCTAGGCCAAGGTTTGCATTAATATTTCTAGGTTCCTCAGAAAATTATCTAGACATGCTTAATATTATAAGTAAATATTAAGAGAATTTTCCAGGTCGTTACATTAATACTTGACTAGGAATGGTTTAGAGTAGTGTTCTCTACATCATCTCACTATCGATTCAACCAATCGATATAATGTAGATAAGAACCTACTACCCAAGGACATTATTATACTTAGTTGTTGGGTACAAATACAAAGTAAGTATAATAACCAAACATGTCTTTATTAATGATAGAATATGATACAAAATGTCCCTAGTCAATCATCATATAATTGGCTATAGGGCTCCTACTAACAATCTCCCACTAGCACTAGTGCCAATCACTGTAGTATCTAATACCAAGTGACCTGGTATGACCATCATGCTTCTTTTGTGCCAAAGCCTTGGTCAAAGGATCTGCGATGTTAGAATCAGTGTGTACTCTGCATATCCTCACATCTCCTCTATCGATGATCTCTCGAATGAGATGGAAGCGCCGTAGTATGTGTTTGGTCCGCTGATGGGAGCGAGGTTCCTTAGCCTGCGCAATAGCCCCATTGTTGTCACAATAGAGGTCTATCGGGTCTGCTATGCTAGGAACCACACCAAGCTCTATAATGAACTTCCGGATCCAAACAGCCTCTTTTGCCGCCTCTGACGCGGCAATATACTCGGCCTCTGTTGTAGAATCTGCGACTGTGTCCTGCTTCGAACTCTTCCAACTCACAGCGCCACCATTCAGGCAAAATTCATACCCTGACTGCGATCTATAGTCATCCCTGTCTGTTTGGAAGCTTGCGTCACTGTAACCCTTTACAACTAGCTCCTCATCGCCTCCAAATATCAAGAAATATTTTTTCGTCCTTCGTAAGTACTTAAGAATATTCTTGACAGCTATCCAGTGACATTCATCTGGATCTAACTGGTACCTGCTCGTCATGCTCAAAGCATACGAAACATCTGGACGAGTACATAGCATGGCGTACATGATAGACCCTATAGCGGATGCATAAGGGATCTGATCCATACGGTCTCTCTCCTCCTTAGAAGAGGGACATTGAGTCTTCGAAAGACTCACACCATGTGACATTGGCAGAAATCCCCTTTTGGAATTCTGCATGGCAAAACGATTAAGCACCTTGTCAACATATGTACTCTGACTTAAGCCAAGCAATCTCTTAGATCTATCTCTATAGATCTTAATGCCTAGGATGTAGGCTGCTTCACCTAAGTCTTTCATTGAGAAACAATTCCTGAGCCACGTCTTCACAGACTGTAGTGAAGGGATATCATTCCCAATGAGGAGTATGTCATCTACATACAAGATCAGGAAGATAACAGTGCTCCCACTAACCCTCTTGTAGACACAGGGTTCATCTTCATTCTTGATGAAACCAAACGCTTTGATTGCATCATCGAATCGAAGATTCCAGCTTCGAGAAGCTTGCTTTAGCCCGTAAATGGACCTTTGCAACTTACATACCTTTTCAGCATGATCTGGATCTATAAAACCCTCAGGTTGTGTCATGTACACATCCTTGAGTAGATTCCCATTTAGGAATGCGGTTTTGACATCCATCTGCCAGATTTCGTAATCATGGTAAGCTGCAATAGCAAGCAGGATCTGAATAGACTTAAGCATCGTAACTGGGGAAAAGGTTTCATCATAGTCGATACCATGAATCTGCTTGAAACCTTTAGCTACCAATCGCCCTTTGTAGGTATGCATGAGTCCATCCATGTCAGTCTTTCTTCTAAAGACCCACTTACACCCAATGAGTTTAATCCCCTCAGGTGGATCAACCAAGGTCCATACCTGGTTAGTGTACATGGATTCCATTTCGGACCTCATGGCTTCTAGCCATTTCTCAGAATCTGGGCTCATTACAGCTTCTTGATAGGATGTAGGCTCATTCAACTCAATGAGTGTCACGTCATCATGGTCAGACAAGAGAAAAGAGTATCTCTCAGGCTGACGACGTATCCTATCAGATCTGCGAGGAGGCTGGTCTACTTGAACAGCCTGTTGCTCCACAACTTCTTGTGTAACAACCTCATGATCCACAACATCTTGTGGTGCCTGTTCAATGTCCATTAAGGCCTCAGTACTATCTGCATCTTGAACTTCTTCAAGATGGATTTTACTCCCATTAGTCCTTGTAGAAATAAACTCCTTTTCTAGAAAAACACCATTTCTAGCGACAAACACTTTGCCTTGTGTGGGATTGTAAAAATAATATCCCTTTGTTTCCTTGGGATATCCTACAAAGTAACACTTATCAGATTTGGGTCCTAGTTTATCTGAGACTTGACGTCGAACGTAAGCCTCACAACCCCAAATCCTTATAAAAGACATCGTGGGACTCTTCCCAGTCCATATCGTATATGGTGTCTTTATAACAACTTTTGATGGAGCTCGGTTAAGTGTGAAAAGAGCTGTCTCTAGAGTGAAACCCCAGAAGGAAGTAGGATGATCCGTCTAACTCATCATCGATCGTACCATATCTAATAGAGTACAATTTTCCGCTCGGACACACCATTCCACTGTGGTGTTCCAGGTGGAGTGAGTTGGGATATGATCCCACACTCTGCTAGATGGTCACGAAACTCTTGGCTAAGGTATTCACCACCTCGATCTAATCGAAGCATCTTAATACTTTTGCCAAGATGGTTTTGTACTTCACTCTTGAATTCTATAAACTTTTCAAAGGATTCTGACTTGTGTTTCATGAGATACACATAGCCATACCTACCGATATCATCAGTGAAAGTGATGAAGTACTGATAGCCTCCTCTAGCTGCGACATTGAAAGGGCCACATACATCAGTATGTATGAGTCCTAACAACTGTGTCGCTCTTTCGCCGTGTCCACTAAATGGAGTCTTGGTCATCTTGCCTAAAAGACAAGATTCACATGTCTCATATGATTCAAAATCAAATGAGTCCAGTAATTCATCCTTATGGAGCTGGGATATGCGACTCTCATTTATATGTCCTAAGCGACAATGCCAGAGATATGCTTGGTTCAAATCATTTGGTTTGAACCGTTTGGTATTTATATTATAGATTGGGTTATCTAGATCTAGAAGATAGAGTCCATTTATCAATGGTGCATTACAATAGAACATATCATTTAGTATTATAGAACAACATTTGTTCTTTATGGTAAATGAAAACCCTTTCTTGTCCAAACAAGATACTGAAATAATGTTCTTAGTTAATGCAGGTACATAAAAGCACTCTTCTAGTTCTAGGATAAGCCAAGTGGGCAAAGATAAGAAATATGTTCCTACAGTAATAGCAGCAACTCTTGCTCCATTGCCTACTCGTAGGTCCACTTCTCCCTTGGTCAATGATCTAACTCTTTGAAGGCCCTGCACATTAGTAAAAATGTGAGAAGCACATCCGGTATCTAATACCCAAGAAGAAGAGATAGATATATTGACTTCTATAATAAAAATACCTGAGGCAGAAGTCTCACTTTTTTTCTTCTTTGCTTCCTCCAGGTAGAGTTTACAATTCCTCTTCCAATGTCCGGTCTCACCACAATGGAAGCAGGTCCCTTCCTTAGGCATTTTTCCTTTGGCTTTGGATGTAGTAGAATTGGCCTTGCCTTTGGCTTGGGTCTTACCCTTGCCTTTAGGCTTCCATTTTCCTTTGCCTGTGTTAACCATCAGTACATTACTGGTCTTGGCTTTCTTGAGATTGGGCTCAGCAGTTCTTAACATGTTGAGCATCTAAGGTAAAGGCTTATCAATTTCATTCATGTTGTAGTTCAAGACAAATTGATTATAACCCTCCGGCAACGATTGCAGGATAAGGTCTGTTGCCAATTCTTGGTCCAGTGGGAATCCTAGTCTTTCAATGTTCTCCACATACCCAATTATCTTGAGTACGTGAGTTCCTACAGGAGTTCCCTCTTGCATCTTGCATGCAAATAGGGCGTTGGACACCTCAAAGCGCTCGTGCCTAGCATGCCCTTGATATAGTTGTTTTAGATGTGTTGGGACCGGGTGCATGTCGACAAGGATACGGGTTCGTAAAATTTTAAATTTTTACGTGCAGCGGAAGAATTAGCATAAAATAATTTCCTAAATTATTTTAACCACGTATCTAGCATGCAACCTTATGATGTGTTGACATAATCATAAATTAAAACTTTACGGAAAAGTAAACAAATTTACAAAGTACCTCGCGTAACTCGAAGTAAGGGACGAGATCCAACTGTAGCGTCCCTTGGAAGCTCCGCCTCTATTCGCGTCCACGCCGAGTTCTCTTCGGGATGACTTCGCAAAGTCACGAGTTTTGTGCCGACGAGAACTACTAGATTCTCTATTGGCACAACTAGAAGAACAAGAGAAAAGATAGGAAACTAACCGACAAGAAACAGAATCTAAATTCCGGGAAGAGAGGAGTTGCGATCCGCTTCTTCTTTCTTCTTGTTTGGCTTCTCCTTCTTCTTGATGGCTCATGGCAACCAACCCTAGGGAAGGAGGTGCGCCGGCCCTAGGTGGATGAAGGGGCGCCGACCTTAGATCACAAGAGGGGCGCCGACCCTAGGGTGGGAGAAGGGAAGAAGAGAATAAGAGAGAGAGAGAGGGAGAGAGCTTCTAATCTCTTGATTACTCAATTAGGATTAAGGGCTTGCCTTTGGTTCCTTTATATAGTAGCATCTCCCTTGCCAAGTCTCCCTCTTAACGGAATTAGTTATCATAAGAAATTTATCCTATAAATTCTCTTATGAATTATTCCGTTTAAACCAAGTTTTATTATAACTAACTTTATAATAAAACTAATTAATCTCTCCTTTTATTATGGAATAAATTTTATAAGAAATTTATAAACTTTCTTATTATGGAAAAATCAATTCATAATTGATTTTATAAAATTAAAATAAACCATTCCATCGATCATTTTAATTTCCATAAAAAGAATAAATTTCTATAAATTTATTTATATAAATTTCTTTACACAAATTTATTTATCCATAATTTATAAAACAAATCGCACTAGATTTATTTTATTATTAAACCAATTAAATTAGTTTCTTCCCCTTCTTGTGGCCGGCCAACCCAAGGGGTTTGGCACCCTCTTTGGCCGGCCAAACCAAGCCGAACCGATCGCGAATTAAACTCATTTAATTCGCCCAATAAGCCTTCAAAAGACTTAGCCATTTTTAGCTTCCATTGCGCCTCTGATATATTCAGATTCGACTTATTTCTCTTGATCGAAAAATCCAATTTTCAACTCATTTTAAATCCCTCGGATTACTCGTAGTGCGTGTGACTAAATAGGCTTTCGATTTATGTTGGCCGTCTATAATCAACAAATTATAGAACGATCATGAGTGGCACCTAGTAGTACATCATGACCCCCAATTAATCGAAAGATCAACGGTTGACCTCAGAAAGAATTCCGAAACCCTTCAGCAGCTCTAATGAATCGTGCCCCATTCCCTTCAGCATCTTATACCCACTTGGTTCAGGACACAGTCTATTTGTGTCAGTCCCCACTAGGCTGACTACGTCACACCTAGCCCAAGTAATGTCTTTCTCGTCCTTTGGATTTCTAATTACTCTCATGTATTTTAGAGACTCGCACTCCAAACATGATATACTCTGGCCAGAGGTTTTGAGTAACAATCCGACGATAGGCCTGAGTATACATCTCCTCGCAAGGAGTAGTGAATCCTTTGTAGGCTGTTCAAACATATTCGGGCACTTCGGCTTATACCCAATCATCCTGGGTCCACACCTCCTTGGAGATGCTTGCTTAAGATGTTAAAGTATAAGTCTCCATGACCAAGATGACTTGAACACCGCAAGTCAAAGGAACATCGCACTTAAGCCGCAGTAAGAACTTCATTGACATATCTATATAGATAACCATATGAAGTCTTACAGCTAGTCACTCCAATGAACTAGTTCCCTTAACTAGCATCCATGTTTATCTCCGGACATCCCAATGTCACCAGCCAGTGAGAATCAGCTGATTAGAGAATAACCCATGCTAGTCTCAACAGAATTGATAGTGTCCGTATTTATCAATTCATCGACTAGGGATATTTTCAATACTTCACATTTGCACATTTAGAGATAATCACTAGTTGTGATCCCATCACAAATTCTCTTATGCTGTGAGTTGTATTGCGGACATTCAGTAGATGAGTTTAAGATCTCAATCAAATACAAACATGTATACTCAAATAGTGAATTATCATTTATTAAAATAAATGTTTACAATCATAAGGCGATTGCCTTAGGACACTTCTCTCATATCACTAACAAACTCCCACTTGGCCTAATGCCAATCGCTACGGTATCCAATACCACAAGCTCTAACATGACCCTCAAACTTGCTCTGAGACAAGGCCTTTGTTAAAGGATCCGCTAAATTCCTTTCAGTGGAAATTTTCTCAATTTGTATATCATTCCTACTTATAATCTCTCTGATCAGATGATAGCGGCGAAGCACGTGTTTGGATCGCTGATGAGACCTTGGTTCCTTTGCTTGTGCAATAGCTCCATTGTTGTCGCAGTAAACCGGCACTGCATCATCAATGGTTGGAACCACGCCAAGTTCGGAGACGAACTTCTTGATCCAGACTGCTTCCTTTGCTGCTTCCGAAGCTGCGATATATTCCGCTTCCGTGGTGGAATCCGCTACGGTGTCTTGTTTGGAACTTTTCCAACTTACTGCGCCTCCATTCAAAGTAAATACGTATCCAGACTGAGATTTGGAGTCATCCTTATCTGTCTGGAAACTGGCATCTGTATACCCACGTATTACCATATCTCCTTCTCCATATATTAGGAACACATCCTTAGTTCTTCTTAAGTACTTAAGGATTGTCTTAACAGCCGCCCAATGATCCATTCCTGGATCCGACTGGTATCTGCTTGTGACGCTCAAAGCATACGATACATCGGGCCTTGTACATAACATAGCATACATGATAGATCCTATCGCGGATGCATAAGGAATCTTATTCATGCAAATCCTCTCGTCTTCTGTGCGCGGACACATAGACTTTGAAAGGTTGATCCCATGCCTGATGGGAAGGTAACCTTTCTTGGATTCCGACATGCTAAACCTTTTTAGCACTCGGTCTATATATGTAGACTGCGAAAGACCAAGCAACCGTTTTGATCTATCTCTATAGATTCTAATCCCAAGGATATAGGTTGCTTCTCCCAGGTCTTTCATGGAGAAAGTTTTGGACAACCAAATTTTAACTGTTGTAAGACTGATATATCGTTTCCTATAAGTAAGATGTCATCGACATATAATACTAGGAATACGACTGCACTCCCACTAACCTTCTTGTACACACAAGGTTCGTCTGGATTTTGTGAGAAATCAAACTTTTTGATTGTCTCATCAAAACGGATGTTCCAGCTCCTAGATGCTTGCTTCAGTCCATATATGGATCGTCGAAGCTTGCATACTTTGGTTTTATCAACCGATGTGAAACCTTCAGGTTGTATCATGTATACATCCTCAAGCAGGTTTCCGTTAAGGAAAGCTGTTTTCACATCCATTTGCCATATCTCATAATCATAATGAGCTGCTATGGCTAGGAGCATCCGAATGGATTTAAGCATAGCTACTGGCGAATAGGTTTCGTCATAATCAATTCCTTGCTTCTGACGATATCCTTTTGCCACTAATCTAGCCTTAAAGGTAACAACATTACCTTCCATGTCGGTTTTCTTCTTGAAAACCCACTTGCACCCTATGGGCTTAATCCCTTCAGGTGGGTTAACCAAGTCCCATACTTGGTTTTCGTACATGGAATCCATTTCCGACTTCATGGCCTCAAGCCATTTGTCCCTTTCTGAACTTTTCAGAACATCTTCATAACTGATAGGTTCGTCATCGCTTATGAGTAACACGTCGTTCGATTCACTTACGAGAAATCCGTATCTCTCTGGAATATTGCGTGTCCTATCAGATCTACGAAGAGGTGGTGTAGTTTTAGGTTCAACTGATAGCTCATCATTATGAGTATTGGTTGTGGGTCTAGACTAGGTGTCTCTGTAATGTCTATTGGAGTTTCTTGAACTTCATCAAGTTCAATGCCACTCCCACTGTTTTCTTGTAAAAGAAATTCTTTTCCAGAAATACAGCATGCCTTGAAACAAACACCTTTTGTTCCAAGGGATGATAGAATTGGTAACCCTTCGTTTCCTTAGGGTATC
>JAGFNQ010001537.1:1329158-1401588 GCA_024364735.1 Boesenbergia rotunda | reverse complement strand
TAATCAATTAGGATCTCTTGAATTGATTGGTATGACTCACCAATCAACTAAGATTTGAAAAAAGAGCCATTTCTACAGGTGTAACATTCGGATGCTGACGTGATAATCAATGGAAAAAGTTGAATTGATTGAGGGCATCGAGTAACCCTAGAAAAGGGGTTTCCATTGTAGATTGAAGGAAGAGCTCGAATTCATTATTCATGCCAGCTCTTGAGGGTATGGAGGGGAAGTGTTACTGTACTTTTCAAGCATCAAAAGGCTAGATCCAAGCAAGAAAAGCAATGTTTTTACTGTAAATCATTTTTGATTTGGTTTGTAACCTAGTTTGTTTTTTTGTCTTGCATTTCTTGTATTCGAGCTTGTACTAGGCTTCTCCACCTCCAGATTGTTTTTGAGAATGAGTGTGTTCATATTAGAGCGGTGCACAAGGTGTGAATCCTTGGATTAATTACCTTAAGGAGGTGGATACCAAGTAAATCAAGGTGTTAGTGATTGTTCATGTCTTCCACCGCGACAAATCTACAACGATCAGAAGTGAGCTATTCACCCCCTCCCCTCTTCTAGCCCTCGACGTGCCCTAAAAAGTGGTATCAGAGTGAGGTCACTCTTCTTTAAACTAATCGCCAAAAGAGCAATGAGGTAGAGGAAGAAGAAGAAGTTGAAGAAGAAATCCTAATTTCAATAAGTCAAATGACTCATCATTAAGGAGCTCAACTTCAAAAATGGAATTGGGATATGATACCCGAGCACCTCTACCATTCAGAATTGGAAGCTTTGATCATTGGAAGTCAAAGATTAAAAATTTCTTCATGATAGAGATAGAGCAATGATTTGCTCTAATAGAGTATTTTGAAGCTCCAACGAATAACAAAGGAAAGCTTCCTGAGAAAGACAAATGGATTGAGGAGTAAATCAAGAGATGCGAGACAAATGACAAAATAACCAAATTATTGGTTAGTTTATTACCAAGCACCATCTTAAACAAATTTAGAGAATTTCATGATGCCCAATAGCTATGGAGCAAGTTGGTAAAGCTTCATGAAGATCTATCCTCAATGAAACACAACCATTAAGGCAAAGAGGGAAACTCTTTATTTCAAATACAAGAGGAGTCGTAGGTTGAAAGGTATTCAACATCCAAGGAGGAAATTCAAGAAGTATCTGCCTCAAGAATTGAGGAGCATAGACCATTGACAACAGAACAAGAAGAAGCATCATCATCCGGAGTCAATGAGAAAGAAGAATGTGCCACCCCTAGAAGCAAAGGTATAAAAATATCAATTTGTAAAAAATAAAGATCACATTATTTATTTTGAGTGTAGGAAAAAAGGGCACTATAAGAGCAAGTGCCCCAAGTTAGTCAAGAAGAAGGCTCATGCTACTTCCAAGAAGAATGAGAAGTCAAAAGAGGTCAGCCTCGTGATACAAAAAGGCAAGGAGCACATTGTGTGCTTCTTGTGAAATCAAAAGGGACATTATCAGAATTAATATCCATGGGAGAGGAATTTGACCAAGAATATGTTGGTGTAGTTTGCACTAACGGTCAAACTTGGGTTTTGATGTATGACAAAAAGATTAAAGTTAGTGTGTTATTTTCTAATCTTGTTATCGAGTGTGCAAGATCGAAAGGCTTAACAACTATCTCTAGGAAGAAGTCCAAGATGGTAGAGTCTTGGCAAAAGTCCAGTTGAGCTTGAGGGGTTGTTTGTTGGCCTAAGTCTAAGGTGGTGGATTCTTGGTAAAGTTCAGTTGGGCCCGCGGGGATGTCTGTTGGATGAAGTTCAAGTTGGTGAAGACTCGGCAAAAGACCTGGTGGGTTAAGAAGCTGAGTACATCTGCACAAGGTAAATGAGGTATGTCACTGGAGGAGTGAATTCTGGAGAGGATGAGTCCCAGTTGGTACTTTAGGTGCAGTCCAACTTAGAACCATTTAGGATTCGGTGCGACACATGCCCACCCAAGAGCTGCAAAACCCTACTGCCTCTCGTTGAGTATGCATGGCCTCGGTGCTACACATGTCCGGCCAAGAGTTGCAAAACCCTAATGGATCGATGACGTTGCTAGAGGGGGGTGAATAGCAATTTTCGAACCCCTTTTCTTCCTACACGGTTAGTTGCACAGCGGAATATACAATAAAAATAATAAACAAACACTAACCAATGCTAACACAGAAGATGTACTTGGTATCCACCCCGGGCGGGTGACTAATCCAAGAATCCGTCGATGGATCAATCCCCGAATAACCTCCGGCTAGCCCTCGTTGCTCCTTGTGGGTGGAGAAACCTCACCACAACACCTTTTGAAGACTTGAGCACAAAGACTACTATCTTGCCTTTAACCAAGACAATATTCGTCAGGAATCTCAGCCACCACGAAGTCCTCTTTAAATAGGACTCGGGCCGAAACCCTCGCCACCAGTCGACTGCCTCCAGGGCAGTCGACTGGTGCCACTGAAATTCGACCGTTGCACCCCAACGTTCAAATTTTCAGCCAACTCACCAACCACCTACCAGTCGACTACCCCCAGGGCAGTCGACTAGTCCCAGGGCTGAGACCTTTCTGTGAGTTCCATCAGTTGACTGCCCCCAAGCTAGTCGACTGGTCTACTCACCCACCTAAGGTTACCCTTCCTGAGTACATTCCACTCCGCACTCAAACCCTAGGATTTCCCGAGTACAATCACATTGCACTCGTACCCTCATGACTCGACTGACTTCTCCTCTGCAGCCTCGACTGTTGCCTTCGCGCCCTCTTCATCTTCAGCTCCCGACCCTCGGATGCACGCAAGCCTCCAACTTGCCTCCATGCCATCCTTCACGCATGCCTCGAAGTCCGCGCCCATCAGCTCATCGTCCCTGCTCTCCAAGGTCCCTCAGGTGCACACAAGCCTCCGGCTTGTCTCCATTCCATCCTTCACCGTACCAAGTCCGTTCAGTCAAGTCGATATGTGTAACGTGTACAACCTGCACACTCAACATACACGTATAAGA
The DNA here is from genome assembly GCA_024364735.1 of Boesenbergia rotunda. NCBI lineage: Eukaryota > Viridiplantae > Streptophyta > Magnoliopsida > Zingiberales > Zingiberaceae > Boesenbergia > Boesenbergia rotunda. The sequence goes on along the minus strand of JAGFNQ010001537.1, from coordinate 1,398,598 downwards.
ACACAAGGATAAACCTAACTTAAACTCTTTGCCCAAACATCAAAACACTTGGTCGCTCCGGACCACAGATTGTCTCAACAATCTCCCCCTTTTTGATTATTGACAATACGTTTAAGTTAGGGAAAGCAAAATAGTAGTCAATAGCAAAAACAATGCATATCCAATGCAAAAATGGATCCTATTCCAAGGCATCCCACACCTAACCCTCCAAGTTAGGATTTTCCATACCTAACCCTCCAAGTTAGGACTTTCTCACACCTAGCCCTCCAAACTAGGACTTTCTCACACCTAGCCCTTCAAGCTAGGACTTTCTCACACCTAACTCTCCAAGTTAGGACTTTTCACTAAAACAGACTTTTTAAAGCTTTTCCCAAGCTCCCCCTACACTGGACTTACAAAGGCTTTTTAAGAACCTCTCCAAGGTTCCCCTTGTTGGATCGAGAGAAACGATAGAGGGGGGGGGGTGAATATCGTTAACATTTTTTGGAAAAACTTAGAGCCAGTACGCAGTGGAAATTAAGAAAACAAAATCACACAGAGACACGATCGATTTTACTTGGTTCGGAGCCTGGGTCGACTCCTACTCCAAGGCCCACGGTCGTTGACCGTTTACTGAGGGCAATTCTATAATCGTGCAAAGATTCTTACAAAAGATTACAGTTCTAGTACAGTGGTAGTATAACGGAATTAAAAAATTAGTTCGTCGTTACCGACGTCCGATATGGGATGTTTCTCGGTGCAGAGGGACGTCGTCGGCGCTTTCGTGTCGAGTTGGAAGGTTTCTGGAGCGAAGCGCAGGAGAAGAAGAACATTGCAGTGTTGGAAGATGAGTTGTTTGAAGCTTGGGGTCGAGGGCCCTTTATATAGGGCCTGGGGGCGCCCCCCCACGTGTCGGTTGATCCGGCTCGGTCTCGATCAGTGTCTGATCCCTTCAACTTCGGGATCAGCTTTGACCGGGGTGCCCGGAGCGCTCGGAGTGCCCGGGTTGACCGGGTCAAATCTTATCCCTCGGCTTCGTTGGGGCTTGCTTCGAAGGCTTGCGCTTGGGGGCGCCCGGAGCGCTGGGGGCGCCCGGGAGCAGGGGGGCGCCCGGGAGTTGAGCTGTCGAAGTCTGCTTTGCTTTCTTATGTTTTGTGTTTACCTTGGGGGCGCTCGGGACACTCCGGGCGCCCTGGTCAGCTGTTGCCTCATTCCTTTGAGGCTCTTTGAGCTGCAGACACACGTTCCTTCGGTCCTGCATCCAGAGTTAGTCCAAAACACAATAAAATAATAAAGTATTAGTTTATACAGCCTTCTTAGTTCTGACTTTGGGTCTCCGAAATGGAGCCCTAGGTCGAATCGACGCCTACTGTTCCCTCGACGGGGAACGCATCCTCACCTACTCCTCTCGGGAGAATGTACCTGATGCCAACCACTTCTTTGGTTGGACTTTTGCCTGGCGGTCCTTTGCCAGGTCTTAGATGCCGAGCTGTCCTTCGCCCGGTGCCTAGCATTCCTTCACTAGGGCTTCAGTCCCAAGCTGTCCTTCGCCTGACGCCTAGCAGTCCTTCGCTAGGGCTTTTCATTCTGGCATTCCTTCGCCAGTGCCTAGCAGTCCTTCGTTAGGGCTTTTCACTCTGGCATTCCTTCGCAGTGCCTAGCAGTCCTTTGCTAGGGCTTTTTACTCTGCACACTCAAGTGACATGTTAGATAACAAGTAAGACTTAACTTTTGAACTCTGTTGCCATTATCAAAACACAGGTTTGACTTTGGTGCTTTCTGCACCAACAATCTCTCCCTTTTTGATTTATGACAACCCTAGTTCAAAAAGTTAAGTTTAATCAAAAGCACAAAAATTTGTTCCCTCCCCTGGAGGGAATCTCCCCCTAGATTTTTCAAAAACTCGTGGGGTTCTAAGTTTTAGAAAATTTTTTTGCTTAGAATGATTTTGCACTTTGAAAACTTAAGTTTAGGTACTTTGGAAATCTTTTGATCACTTAAGTTTTAAAAGTACATCTAGGAGTTTTTGAAAGCATGAGTTTAAAAGCTTAAGTACTTAGTAAGATTTGAGGCCTTAAGTTTAACGTACTCTAAAGTTTTGAAAACTTTAAGTACTTAGTGGGATTTGAAAAAATTAAGTACTTAGTAAGATTTGAAAAACTTAAGTACTTAGTAAACGTTGAAACAATTTAATTACTTAGTAAATTTTTGAAACAATTTAAGTACTTAGAAAATTTTTGAAACAATTTAAGTACTTAGTAAATTTTGAAATAATTTAAGTACTTAGAAAATTTTGAATTAATTTAAGTACTTAGAAAATTTTGAAACAATTTAAGTACTTGCCAACTTGATACTTTTTGAATAAATGATAGATTTTGAATTTTTGAGAAACAAAAAAAATAAAAAAAATTTAAATTCTATTTTTGAGAGACAATAGATAAATTCTATTTTTCAGAGACAATAAAAATTTTAAATTCTATCCTTTCTTATCTCTCCCCCTTTGCCATATATCAAAAACAGATAAATATAGCAGAATTTAAATTGCATAAAGGAAATAACTTTCATAGATGAACATATTTGCATGATTTTGCTGTACTGAACCAATTTATGAGTAGACTTAGACCAGATTAGTTGATTTTCTCTTGTAGGGACCTGTCTAACCCATTTAGCTACTTACTAACTGTTATAAACAGTAGTTTTTGCTAGGGTTAGTCAAGTTAAGTGTTTCTGTTCAAGTTAGATTTTCTAAACTTGACACTTAACTTGATTGCTGTGAAATTTATATTTAGTGCCCCAATTACTGCAGATGCACTGACTTAAAGCATCTTGAATTAAGACAAAGACCTAAGCATCTCAACCCTTTCTAGGTTATCAATCAAAGTACCCTAAAGTGCTTGTGAGATGCTGGCTTCTAAATCTATAGGTGCATGCAGTTCTAGGGTTAGGGCCTAGGCTAAGTCCATTTTCGAAAAAGCCCTAGTTTTGAAAGGGGTAGTTTTAAAATAAAACTAAGAAAAAATTGATTTTGAAATTAAGTAAAACAGTTTTTCAAATTCTTTTAGAAATTGATTTTTAAATCAAATGCGGCAGAAAAAATTGAGTTAGTCTATTCTACAAGCACAATCCTAACTGCCTTCTTAGTGAGCTGAACTCAGACTCAGGTAAGGGTTTTGTGAATATATCAGCTAGGTTGGATTTTGAGTCTATATGTTTAAGTACTATCTCACCCCTGGCTACATGGTCTCTTACGAAGTGATGTTTAACTTCTATGTGTTTTGTTCTGGAATGTTGGATTGGGTTCTTCGTTAGATTAATTGAACTTATATTGTCAATAAATACTTGAGTTTGGGTGTAGTTGAGCTGGAAGTCCTTAAGAGTGTGCATCATCCATAAGAGTTGTGCTACACACTCTCCTAAGGCTACATACTCAGCTTCAATTGTGGACAGAGCTACACAGTGTTGTTTTCTGCTACACCAACTTACTAGACTATTTTCTAATAGTTGGCAGCTTCCACTTGTGCTCTTTCTATCTAATTTACAACCAGCATAGTCAGAATCCGAGTATCCTGACAAATTAAATGTTGAGGTTCTAGGATACCAAATCCCTACATTTAGGGTGCCCTTTACATATCTTAGTATTCTTTTTAGGGCTGCTAAGTGCGTTTCCTTAGCGCAGGTTTGGTATCTAGCACACATCCCTACGGAAAAAAGAATGTCAGGTCTGCTGGCTGTAAGGTACAGTATACTACCTATCATACTTCTATATAGTTTGAGGTCTACTTGCTTACCATCAGGGCTACTATCTATTTTTACATTAGTGGCCATGGGGGTACTTATGCTTTTAGAGTTATCCATTTTAAATTTCTTTACTAACTCTTTAGCATATTTGAATTGATGGACGTAGTTTCCATCTCTAGTTTGTTTGATTTGTAGTCCTAGAAAAAAGGTAAGCTCACCAACTAAGCTCATTTCAAATTCATTTTCCATTATCTTGACAAACTCTTTTAGGAAGTTTGTGTTGGTGGATCCAAAGATTATGTCATCTACATAAATTTGGGCAATAAATATATCTTTTCCTAGGGTTTTAATAAATAAGGTTGAGTCAATTTGTACTTGTTTAAATTCTTTAGAGGTTAAGTAAGTTGATAAACGTTCATACCAAGCCCTAGGTACTTGTTTTAACCCATACAGTGCTTTAGTTAATTTGTAAACATGGTCAGGTTTGTCTAAGTCCTCAAACCCAGGAGGTTCTCCTACATAAACTTCTTTTTTAATGAATCCATTTAGGAAGGCTGACTGACTTTACATCCATTTGATATAGCTTAAATCCTTTATGGGATGCAAAGGCTAACAACATTCTAATGGACTCAAGTCTAGCTACTGGGGCATATGTTTCATCGTAATCTAATCCCTCTACTTGGCTGAATCCCTTAGCTACTAAGCGAGCTTTATTTCTAACTATTTCTCCTTGATCATTTAGTTTATTCCTAAAGACCCACTTAGTGTCTATGATGTATTTGCCTTCAGGTTTAGGCACTAGTTCCCAGACTTGGTTCCTCTCAAATTGGGCTAATTCTTCTTGCATAGCTATGATCCAATCAGGGTCAGGTAGAGCTTCATCTATAGTTTTAGGTTCTATTTTTGAGATCATAGCTATTTGACTAAGGTTTCTATAGGAGGTTCTAGTTCTGACTCCTAGAGTTGGATCACCCACAATTTGATCGGTTGGGTGACTAAGTCTGGGTTTCTTGGTTCTTCTAGAACTTGGTTCAGCCTCAGGTCCGGCTGGTCGGTTTGGTTCATTAATTGATTCGACTCTTTGGGCTGGTTCATTTGTTGGTTCAGTTGACTCATTAATTGGTTCAATAGTTAGTTCGTTTAAGGATTCAATTAAGGGTTCATTAGTTTGTTCATTATTTTCTTGATCAGAATTTGATGAAGTTAGGTCTGGATTATCAGATGTTGAGTTGACTTCTTCATCAAATATTAAGTTAGTTGTTTCTTCAATTTTCTTAGTTTGTTTGTTGTAAACTCTATAGGCTCTACTTGTGGTTGAGTATCTTAGGAAGATACCTAGGGTTGACTTGGATTGAAATTTCCCTAAGTAGTCTTTGGTGTTTAGGATATGAACTTTGCATCCAAAGACCCTTAGGCAGTGTAGATTTGGGAGCCTATGGTAGTACAGTTCATAGGGTGTTTTGTTGTGTCGCTTGTTAATCAGAACCCTATTTTGGATGTAACAAGCCGTACTAATCGCTTCTGCCCAATATTGGTTTGCTAAGCTAAATTCGTTGAGCATAGCCCTAGCGGCTTCCTGTAAGGTTCTATTCCTTCTTTCGACTATCCCATTTTGTTGGGGGGTTCTAGGACATGAAAATTCATGTAAATACCCATTGACTTTACAGAATTCCTCGAACCGTTGATTTTCAAATTCTCCCCCGTGGTCACTCCTAAGTCTTTTAACTTTAGTATCGTTTTGATTTTCAATTAATTTACAGAAATCATTAAATAGGTTTAGGGTTTCATCTTTGGTTTTTAGAAACCTAACCCAGGTGAACCTAGAATAATCATCAACTATTACTAAGCAGTATCGATTCCCGCTTAGTGACTTGGCACCATGTGAATCAAATAGGTCAAGGTGCAGGAGCTCAAGTGTGGTTTGAGTTATGTTAGATTGGATTAGTTTGTGATTAGACTTGGTTTGTTTACCTTGATTACATGATTCACATATTAGATTTTCATGATTTTTAATCTTAGGTATACCTTTAATTTGTCCAAGTTGGGTGATTTTTGAAATAGTTCTTAAGTTAGTATGACCTAGTCTCCTATGCCAGAGGTTTGATTGTTCAAACTGAGTTAACATACATTTGGGTACTAGAGGAAGGGTTATGGTGTATACATTATTTTTCCTAGTGCCCTTAAGCATGATTTCTGAGTCTTGTACATTTTTAATCAGGCAGTTAGAATTGTTGAAGGTGACTATATAACCAGAATCACATAACTGACTTATGCTAAGCAAGTTAAAATTGAAGTTTTCAACCAAGAGAACTTTCTTAATAACGAAATCAGATTTAAGTTCAATATTACCTGACCCAATTACCTTTAGGGTAGCATTGTTGCCAAATTCCACTGAGCCTAGGTTTTTGAACTTGAGTTTGGTGAATTTCAATTTATCTCCAGTCATGTGTCTGGAGCAACCGCTTTCCAACATCCATTGGTCCAAATCTTTATGTTCCTACACATAAAGAGTTTTGTTGATTTGGATCCAACCAGAGTCAGGAATAGCTTAAATTGATTTTCACTACCTATTTTGTCTCACCCAAATCTAGGGTTTTCAATCACGTTAGCCTTATAGGTTTTGTGAGACAGATTTTGATAAGTAAAATTATTTTAAAAAAGTTAGTTTATTTTGAAAACCTTGCATTAATTTTTGAAAACAGTTAAGTTTATTTTGAAAGAGAATGTTTGAATCTATACTTAAACTAAAAATTTGTGTTAGATTTGAATTTGACAAAAAGTAATTTGAATTTGAAATTCAAAAATTGGCTTCCAGGTCTTGGCGAGGCACTAGGCCTTCTTTGGCCGTAGCCTTATTGGATCATCAACCCTTTCCTTGACAAAGCCGTTTAATGAAATTTCATTTTCAAAATTAATTTTTGAAAAAGTTCTGGTCTAACTAGTTTGGATTTTAGATCGGTAGCTTCGGCTAGTTTCACCAGTCTAAAGAGACCAAGTGAACTTGATCTTATTAAAATTAGTTTCCCTAACGTACTATCATCTCACCTCCACCCAATATTATGTTTTCAAGTTTCAGTTAAGTTTGTTTAGTCCTTAAACTAACCTAAGTCTAAGCATAGTAAATTGCAAAAATTTAAATAAATAATCAATCAGGCAAATTGCAAGAATTAAATTCTATTTAACAATAAAAATAGTTTTTAATTTGGCTCCCCCTGGACTATAGCCACGATAATAATTAGGCAAGATGTGAATCTTGTCCTTGGGGATCCAATACTGATTTGATCCAGTTTGTTGGTTCAGGCATAGTTTTGGTACCCATGCCTGAACTTTACTTCTGGACTGATTCAGTACAACAAAATAAGATCTTTGTCGGGATTTGGTTCTATAGCCAAGTCCGGATCGATTTAGAACGGACTTCTATTTTCCAAGAATCATGTCAAGACCCTTGGAACCAGAGGTGAATCATTCTAAGGCTGATCTAAGATCCTTAACCTGAGTTTTCAGGGAGGAGTTCTCTTTATCAAGTTTTTCAACTTAAGTAGGAGTTCCTTCTTGAACATTCTTGGTTAAGGGTTTAGAGTCAGCTCCCTCTTTCAGGAGTTTTACTTCCTGTCGGAGGGATTCGACTCGGAGTTTGGCTTTCGCCAAATCTCGAGAAAGATATGAAATGAGTTCGTTTAATTGACTTTTATTGAAACCACTTACCTTGATTTCGCCGTCTTCTGAAAAGGTTAGTCTGTCGTCGTCCTGTTCAGATTCTGACTCGGTCTGGACTTCTTCTGAGGTGGTCAGGGCTAGTAGGTTTGACTGGGGTGCTTCTTCTTCTTCTTCTGAGGAAGATTCGTCCTAGGTTGCTTGGAGTGCCTTTTTTCTTCTTATCTTCTTGGACTCCTTCAGGTTTGGACACTCTGTTTTGTAGTGGCCCTTCTTCTTGCACTCGTAGCAGGTTACGTTGGGCTTGTTTCTGTCACTCGCGAGTTCAGCTGGTTCGTCCTTTCTTCGACATGTCCTCCGTTTGTTAGCTTGGTTCTTTAATTTTTTGTAGTAGCTTCGGGCCAGTCGGACCAGCTCAGATTGATCTCCTTCCTCTTCTTCTGCGTCTGAGTCTGAGTTAGACTCGGGTTCAGGTTGAGGTTTCTTCTTTGTCGATCTTCCAGTTTTTCCTGCAACAAAGGCAATACCTTTCTCGACCATATTGCAGTTAGTTTGTTCATGAAGTTCTAATTCGGAAAATAATTCATCTAACTTTATTTTTGAAAGGTCCCTTAAAACCTTGTATGTATCTACCATAGATGCCCACAAGGTATTTCTAGGGAAAGCATTTAAAGCATACCTTATTAGGTCACGGTTTTCGACCTTGTGACCTATAGTGTGAAGACCGTTCATTAGTTCTTGAATCCGGGCGTGAAGCTGAGCAGCTGTTTCGTTGTCGGCCATCTTGATGGTGTACAATTTGTTCAGAAGAAAGTCTCTTTTGCTGATCCTAGTGTCTGATGTTCCTTCATGCAGCTCGATCAATTTTGCCCACAGCTCCTTGGCACTATTGAAGGGGCCCACCCGGTTCAGCTCCTCTTTTGTTAAGCCGCATTGTAGGGTCTGTGTAGCTTTTGCATCGGCTTCTATTTTGCGCTTCAGTGCGGTGTCCCATTCTGAGTAGCTTTGAGGTAGTCCTTCAGCGTTCTTGGGAATCTCCAGTCCGGACTGGATGATGATCCACATGTCCACCTGAGTTTTCAGGTGGACCTCCATTCGACTTTTCCAGTAAGAAAAGTCTTCTCCACTGAAAAGTGGAGATCTGGCGGTGCTGAATCCTTCTTGCATGGCCATTTAATCTGAAAAAAATAACTAACAGAAAAATTTCCCAAGACTTGGTCTTGGATTAGTAGTGCGGGATAAAGAAATTAAAATAACGAGGGGTGTTGCACCAACCTCGGTTAATGAAAAGAAAATTCGAACGGAAAAAAAATTTAGATAAAATTCGAACGAGAAAAAAAAATCCGAAAATTTTTCAAACTGGTGGTTGCACCAAGTTTGAACTTCCCCGCTCTGATACCATTTGTTGGATCGAGAGAAACGATAGAGGGGGGGGGGTGAATATCGTTAGCGTTTTTCGGAAAAACTTAGAGCCAGTACGCAGCGGAAATTAAGAAAACAAAATCACACAGAGACACGATCGATTTTACATGGTTCGGAGCCTGGGTCGACTCCTACTCCAAGGCCCACGGTCGTTGACCGTTTACCGAGGGCAATTCTATAATCGCGCAAATATTCTTACAAAAGATTACAGTTCTAGTACAGTGGTAGTATAACGGAATTAAAAAATTAGTTCTTCGTTACCGACGCCCGATATGGGATGTTTCTCGGTGCAGAGGCACGTCGTCGGCGCTTTCGTGTCGAGTTGGAAGGTTTCTGGAGCGAAGCGCAGGAGCAGAAGAACGTTGCAGCGTTGGAAGATGAGTTGTTTGAAGCTTGGGGTCGAGGGCCCTTTATATAGGGCCTGGGGGCGCCCGGGACATCGGGGGCGCCCCCCCACGTGTCGGTTGATCCGGCTCGGTCTCGGTCAGTGTCAAATCCCTTCAACTTCGGGATCAGCTTTGACCGGGGCGCCCGGAGCGCTCGGGGCGCCCGGAGCGCTCGGGGCGCCCGGGTTGACCAGGTCAAATCTTATCCCTCGGCTTCGTTGGGGCTTGCTTCGAAGGCTTGCGCTTGGGGCGCCCGGAGCACTGGGGGCACCCGGGAGCAGCGGGGGCGCCCGGGAGTTGAGCTGCCGAAGCCTGCTTTGCTTTCTTGTGTTTTGTGTTTACCTTGGGGGCGCCCGGGACACTCCGGGCGCCCTGGTCAGCTGTTGCCTCATTCCTTTGAGGCTCTCTGAGCTGCAGACCCACGTTCCTTCGGTCCTGCATCCAGGGTTAGTCCAAAACACAATAAAATAATAAAATATTAGTTTATACAACCTTCTTGGTTCTGACTTTGGGTCTCCGAAATGGAGCCCTAGGTCGAACCGACGCCTACTGTTCCATCGACGGGGAACGCGTCCTCACCTACTCCTCTCGGGAGAATGTACCTGATGCCAACCGCTCCTTTGGTTGGACTTTTGCCTGGCGGTCCTTTTCCAGGTCTTAGATGCCGAGCTGTCCTTCGCCCGGTGCCTAGCATTCCTTCGCTAGGGCTTCAGTCCCAAGCTGTCCTTCGCCTGGCGCCTAGCAGTCCTTCGCTAGAGCTTTACATTCTAGCATTCCTTCGCCAGTGCCTAGTAGTCCTTCGCTAGAGCTTTTCACTCTGGCATTCCTTCGCCAGTGCCTAGCAGTCCTTCGCTAGGACTTTTTACTCTGCACACTCAAGTGACATGTTAGATAACAAGTAAGACTTAACTTTTGAACCCTGTTGCCATTATCAAAACACAGGTTTGACTTTGGTGCTTTCTGCACCAACAATACACCCCTTACGCCAAGAATGGAGCAACTATGCTCCCCCTTAATCTTAGCTCCCCCTAACCTAGGGTTTCTAGCAATGGTAAGTTTGGTTTCCCAACTTAAACTTAAACTTCTCCCCCTTTGCCATACATCAAAAAGACCCCAATAATATCCCAATTATTGGTTCTTTCAATCCCCAATTATTATAAACAACGTGTACTAGCCCCCCATACACTTGTTTTTCATCATTTGGACACATACTCAGCTGCTGAAACAAAATTCAGCCTTCACCAGTCGACTGCCCCCCAGGGCAGTCGACTGATACTTTGAAAATCAGAATTTCAGCCTTTCTGACGAAATTCAGAAATGCGCCAGAAATTTCACAAATCTCCAAAAATTTCTAAATTTTGTGGAGGCATTTGTGGTACTCATACCTACTTGAGGAAAATACATTCCAAAATGTATCTATCACCATTCTCAAGTTTGACACAAAATCCAAAACTAGCTAAAAACTTCAATCAAACTTTGCCCTAAAGCCCTAGTTTTGGTTTTCTCTTGATGTCTTTGCCCTTGCCAACCCACAATACGTCCCTAACATTGATTTACATGGCAATTACACACCAAAAACCAATTTTCATGAAATATGACCCCAATGTCATATTTTCATGCATGAAACTCAAAAATACCGTGCCAAAACCCAAGAATTGAGACTCAAGTCTGTATCCAATTCCTTTGGCACACTCCATGGTCCATCTAGACCTCTAGGAGGAACCCTCCAAAGATCCATTCACCATATATCCCAAGGACTCCTAGAGCTCCCCCTTGAGCTCTTAGCCCTAGCCACCTCCCTAGATGACTCAACAAACACTAGACCACGTCGGTGTTCTCCCGGTGACTCTTGGCCCACAAACTCAACTCTCTTAACCATAGACACCTTGTCTTTGGTTAAGTCATTTCTTTTTTCCTTTAAATGGCACCCCTTTGTCATTTTTGAACTCCCCCTTCTTGCCATAATCATATGCTACCCTAGCATATTTCTTTCCCTTGGCATGTGAGTTCTTAGATCGGTATCCCAACCCCGATCTATCATTGGTGCGATTTAAACCACCCAACACCATGTCTAGACCCTTTGATCCAATCGTGAATCTTTCTAGGGCCTTTTCTAAAGTATCAAGCCTTGCCCTCAAGGCTTCATTTTTCCTTTCTAAGTTTTGAACCTTTGAGTCCATGTGTCCACTTTGAACATTTCTAGACTTACCCTCCTTTCTAGGCGCATTCCTTCCCTTCTTGGGATTAATGCCATGATCCTTAGATACAAAAGTCTTAGGTCTATCATGATGCATGCTTTTCCTAGGGTTTTAATCTACCTTGTTAACCCTAGTCCTATTATGATATTTAAAACCTAAATTATGCACCATTAAGCATTTTCATTAACTCTAGCATGCATGGAGGGATGATTGACATTATTTCTAATATGTAATGAGGAACTCGAAATTGAATTACATTTTACCCTAGGGTTAGGAATTACCTCCCTTACCCTTGAAGTTCCCCCTTGATGTGATCTTCTTCTCTTCTTTCTTTCCTCCTTCTCCCATCTTCTTAGATGCTCCATTTTCTTTATTTCTCCTTTTCTAGGACACTTAGTATGGTAGTGCCCTAGCTCTCCACATGTGAAGCATCGGATCTTCTTCTTTTTAGCTTGGGCCTCTTCATTCCTATAACCCACGTTAGATTTAAAAGATTTTGAAATGAGTTTAGATTTTACCTCCTTTTTACCTTTCGGGCACTTGTCCTTGTAGTGCCCCTTTTCGTTGCAACCAAAGCATGTGATGTGCTCCTTTCTCTTGGCTTTGGTGGAGGTTGAGGTTTCTTATTGCTCTTGTATGGATGAGGGTCTCTCCTCCCCCTCAATCCTTGAAGTTGATGCTTCCTCTTCTTCTCTTGAGGTGGATGCCCTTTCACTCTCTTCTTCTCCTTTACTTGAGGATGTGGGCATTTCACTTGACGAGGTAGATGATGTTGGATCGAAAGAACCGATAGAGGGGGGGGGTGAATATCAGAAAGCGTTCGGATTTTAAGATAGAGAATTTGCACAGCGGAAGATAAAAAGCAAAACACGCAAACACAGTGATTTATACTTGNTGTGAACATATAGAATTGCCCATAGTAAATGGTCAACGACCGTGGGCCTTGGAGTAGGAGCCGACCGCGACTCCGAACCAAGTAAAAAACTTGGTGTTTGCGTGTGCTTTGATTTAAATTTCCGCTGCGTAATTGCTCTAACTTTAATCCGAACATTTTACGATATTCACCCCCCCCCCTCTATCGTTTCTCTTGATCCAACAAGTAGCTCTAATCTCTCAATTGGAACCCAAGTCTATTGATGAAGCGTTGGGAGATGTTGATTGTGATAGATCATCTTGGCGTGATAGAGGGGGGTGAATAGCGATTTTCGGAACTTTCTTGTACCTGCGTTGTTAGTTGCACAGCGGAAACAATACTAAACAAAACAAACAACGCTAACAAGTCGGTTTTACTAGGTATCCACCCCGGATGGGTGACTAATCCATGAATCCGTCGGATCACTCCCCGGATAACCTCCGGCTAGCCCTCGTCGCTCCTTGTGGGTGGAGAAACGTCGCCACAACACCAAGCAGACCTTGGAGCACAAAGACTACTATCTTGCCTTTAACCAAGACAAGATTCGTCAAGAATCTCAGCCACCACGAAGTCCTCTTTAAATAGGACTCGGGTTGAAACCCTCGCTACCAGTCGACTGGTCTAGCCTTAATTGCTAGCGAACGGCTAACCCAACGGCTATTTTTCGGGTTACCAGTCGACTGCCATTTTACCAGTCGACTGGTCTAGCCCCGAAATCATTCTGTGAGTTTTATCAGTCAACTGCCTCCCAGGCAGTCGACTGCCCCACTCACACACCTAGGGTTTCCCTTCCCGAGTACACTTCTCTCAGCACTCGACCCCTAGGATTCCCCGAGTACAATCACACAGCACTCGTACCTTCACGACTTGACTGACTCCTCTTCAGCAGCCTCGACTGTTGCCTTCGCGCCCTCTTCATCTTCGGCTCCCGTCCCTCGGATGCACGCAAGCCTCCAGCTTGCCTCCATGTCATCCTTCACGCATGCCTCGAAGTCTGCGCCCATCAGCTCATCGTCCCTGCTCTCCAAGGTCCCTCAGGTGCACACAAGCCTCCAACTTATCTCCATGCCATCCTTCACCGTACCGAGGTCGTCCAGCCAAGCGCATATGTGTAACATGTACATCCTGCACACTCAACATACACATATAAGAACACAAGGGTAAACCTAACTTAAACCCTTTGCCCAAACATCAAAACACTTGGTCACTCTGGACCATAGATTGCCTTAACAATCTTCCCCTTTTTGATGTTTGGCAATACGTTTAAGATAGGAAAAGCAAAATAGTAGTCAAATAGAAAAATAATGCATATGCAATGCAAAAATGGATCCTATCCCAAGGCATCCCACACCTAACCCTCCAAGTTAGGAATTTTCGAAACAGGCTTTTTAAAATCTATCCCAAGGCTCCCCACACCTAACTCTCCAAGTTAGGGTTTTTTCAGACCTAACCCTCCAAATTAGGATTTTCCGACACCTAACCCTCCAGGTTAGGATTTTCCACATCTAACCCTCCAAGTTAGGAATTTTTCACCAAAACGGGTTTTTTAAAGCTTTTCAAAAGCTCCCCCTACATTGGACTTACAAAGGCTTTTTAAGAACCTCTCCAAGGTTCCCCTTACGCCAAGAATGGAGCAACCATGCTCTCCCTTAACCTCAACTCCCCCTAAACCCAGGGTTTCTAGCAAAGGTGTGTTTGGTTTCCCAACTTAAACCCAACACTTCTCCCCCTTTGTCTAACATCAGAAAGAACCCAACAATAACCCAATTATTGGTTCTTTTAATCCCTAATGACTACAAACAATGTGTACTAGCCCCCCATACATTTGTTTTTCATCATTTGGACCACAAATCAGCTGCTGATACAAAAATCAGCCATTCCCAGTCGACTGCCCCCAAGGCAGTCTACTGATACTCTGAAAATCAGACTTTCAGCCTTTCTGACAAAATTCAGAAATACGCCAGAAATTCCACAAATCTCCAAAAATTTCTAAATTTTATGGAGACATTTGTGGTACCTATATCTACTTGGGAAAAATACATTCCAAAATGTATCTATCACCATTGCCAAGTTTGACACAAAATTCAAAACTAGCTAAAAAGTTCAATAAACTCTTGACCTAAAGTCCTAGTTTTGGTTTCCTTTTGATGTTACTGCCAATACCAACCCACAATGCATCCCTAGCATTGATTTACATGGCAATTACACATCAAAAACCAATTTTCATGCAATATGACCCCAAAGTCATATTTCCATGCATGAAACTCAAAAATACCGTGCCAAAACCCAAGAATTAAGACTCAAGCCCGTCTCCAATTCTTTTGGCACACTCCATGGTCCATCTAGACCTCTAGGAGCACCCCTCCCAAGGTCCATTCACCATATATCCCAAAGGCTCCTAGAGATCCCCCTTGAGCTCTTAGCCCTAGCCACCTCCCTAGGTGACTCAACAAACACTAGGCCACATCGGTGTTCCACCGGTGACTCTTGGCCTACAAATTTAACATTCTTAACCTTTGACACCTCGTCTTTGGTTAAGTCCTTCTTTTTCCCTTTAAATGCCACCCTTTTGCCATTTTTGGACTCCCCCTTCTTGCCATAATCATATGCTACCCTAGTATATTTCTTTCCCTTGGCATAAGAGTTCTTAGACCGGTATCCCAACCCCGATCTATCATTGGTGCGGTTTAAACCACCCAACACCATATCTAAACCCATAGATCCAATAGTAAATCTCTCTAGGGTTTTCTCTAACCTATCAAGCTTTTCCCTTAAAACTTGATTTTCCCTTTCTAGGTTCCTAAACATAGAATCCATATGTCCACTTTGGACATTCCTAGACCTACCCTCCTTTCTAGGCACATCCCTCCCCTTCTTGGGATTTTTACCTTGATCCTTAGGTCTAGTGGTCTTGAATTTTTCATGATGAATGTTCTTCCTAGGATTTTGATCTACCTTATTAACCCTAGTCCTATCATTGTATCTAAATCCAAAATTGTGCACCATCAAACATTTCTCATTAATTTTAGCATGCATGGATGAATGATTAATTCTATTTTTATCATGCAAGGAGGAATTCAAATTTGAATTACATTTAAATTTAAGATTAGGGATTACCTCCCTTACCCTTGTAGTCCCTCCTTGTTGTGAGCTTCGCTTCCTCCTTTTTTCTTTCTCCCAACTCCTCAAGTGTCCCATTTTCTTGAGCTCTTTCTTCCTTGGACACTTGGTGTGGTAGTACCCTAACTCTCCACATGTGAAGCAACGAATTTTCTTCCTCTTCTCTTGGGCTTCTCCAATCCTACAACCCACATTAGATTTAAAAGAATTTGAAATAGATTTAGATCTTACCTGCTTTTTACCTTTCAGACACTTGTCCTTATAGAGCCCCTTTTCGTTGCAACCAAAACATGTGATGTGTTCCTTTCTCTTGGCTTCGGTGGAGATGGAGGCTAGGTTGACTTCTTCTTCAACCTCGGATGATGTGGATGCTTCCTCTTGTTCTGGTATAGATGATGGTCTCTCCTCCCCCTCAATCCTTGAGGTGGAGACCTCTTCCTCTTCTTCTATTGAGGAGGTTGAAGATCTCTCACTCTCTTCTTCCACTTCACTTGGGGATGTAGATAACTCAATTCTCTCCTCTTCTTGAATCATGGGGCTTTTCTCCTTAGGCTCTTGAGTTTGTGTAAGAGTCTCATGATATCTTTTCAATTTATCCCATAATTCACATGCATTTTCATATTTACCTACAACACTCAAAACATTGTTAGGCAAAAGATTTATCAATATACCAATTACTTTTTCGTTTGCCATAGATTGCTCGTGTTGTTCCTTGTCCCAATATCTAGGACGAAGCCTTTTCCCGTGCTTGTCCTTTGGAACTTCGAACGGCTCTTCTATGGCTATCTTACACGCCCAATCCATGCTAAGCCAAGTCTCCATCCTTTCTTTCCAATAGTCGAAGTCCTCATGGTCATAGGGTGGTGGAATGTAGATATCTTCATCAAATTTGTCTTTCATCATTTTCTTCTCATCTAGCGAGTGCTCCCTCGGCGGTTAGTCTGATCATGAGCGGTCCTTCGCTTTGATACCAACTGATAGATCGTCTTGGCGTTCTAGAGGGGGGTGAATAGTGATTTTCGGATCTTTCTTGTACCTGCATTGTTAGTTGCACAGCGGAAACAATAATAAACAAAACAAACAACGCTAACAAATCGGTTTTACTTGGTATCCACCCCGGACGGGTGACTAATCCAAGAATCCGTCGGTGGATCACTCCCCGGATAACCTCCGACTAGCCCTCGTCGCTCCTTGTGGGTGGAGAAACCTCGCCACAACACCAAGCAGACCTCTGAGCACAAAGACTACTATCTTGCCTTTAACCAAGACAAGATTCGTCAAGAATCACAGCCACCACGAAGTCCTCTTTAAATAGGACTCGGGCTGAAACCCTCACTACCAGTCGATTGTCAATTTACCAGTCGACTGGTCTAGCCTTAATTACTAGCCAACGGCTAGCCCAACGGCTAGTTTTCAGGGTTACCAGTCGACTGCCATTTTACCAGTCGACTGGTCCAGCCCCGAAATCATTCTGTGAGTTTTATCAGTCAACTGCCTCCCAGGCAGTCGACTGCCCCACTCACACACCTAGGGTTTCCCTTCCCGAGTACACTTCTCTCAGCACTCGACCTCTAGGATTCCCCGAGTACAATCACACAGCACTCGTACCCTCACGACTCGACTGACTCCTCTTCAGCAGCCTCGACTGTTGCCTTCGCGCCCTCTTCATCTTCGGCTACCGTCCCTCGGATGCTTGCAAGCCTCCAGCTTGCCTCCATGCCATCCTTCACGCATGCCTCGAAGTCCGCGCCCATCAACTCATCGTCCCTGCTCTCCAAGGTCCCTCAGGTGCACACAAGCCTCCAGCTTGTCTCCATTCCAACCTTCACCGTACCGAGGCCGTCCAACCAAGCCCATATGTAACGCCCCGCCCTTCCCAGCCTTACGGTGTAGGCGGAAGGCGGCGTTATGCTAACATACATGTATGCATATGGATATCTTAATGCAACGGAATAATTTAAAACTTTATACATGTGCGTTTAAAACATGCAACTAACACTTGAATCATATAAACATGTCTTAGCTATCATTCTTAAACATGGTTACTTGGTAAACTTAGCATTTGTCATAACATAAAGGAAACAAGACATAGCATGTGAAACCTAACATTCTTGAACATATTTGCATTAAACATAACTTATCAACATATGTTGTTCTTTAGGAAAAAAAACCATCATAATGTATAGCATGAACCTAGAGTTGACCATATAAAACATAAGAAGTTGTTCTTTAGGAAAACCATCATAAAGCATAGCATGAAACTAGAGATGACAATGCAAAACATAAAACATGTGATAATTATGAGCAATAGTAATTTTCTTTTATTTTTCTTTTGCCAAGTCACTGCCACACACACACACACTTGCCCCTCCTGCTGCTTCCCTTAGCTTAGTATCCTCTTGCTTGATCTGCGGTATAAGAAAGTAAAACTTATAAGCACATAGGCTTAGTAAGACTTTTTCCTACTCACTAAAACCATACGTCGCATACAGTCAATAGAAAGACATAACACGGAGAGTGTAACATAAAACAAAACATATCATGAGAGGATATTCATAAAGCATTTGACATGAAGAGGCATATAGATGTACATGAAAATACAAAATCATATAGAAGTGCTTAACATGAAATGAAGGTGCATAGAGTTCATGGCATAAGAAGTACTTGACATAAAATATAAGCATACGAACATACTTGACATGACATAGTTCTTGATATAAACATAAGCATATGACATACTTGACATGGCATAGTTCTTGACATAAACATAAGCATAAGACATACTTGACATGACATAGTTCTTGACATAAACATAAGCATAAGACATACTTGACATGACATAGTTCTTGACATAAATATAAGCATAAGACATACTTGACATGGCACAGATGCATAACATGAATGAATGCATGAGTTAAATGCACATAACATAAGGATTCTTATTTGAAAATCATAATTTTAAATAATTAAACATAATTATAACATCATTGGGGGTCCCGGCTTGTACCACATATATACATTCATCATTTGCGCGCATCCCTAAGTAGATGCTATTAGTGATATGAGAGAAGTGTCCTAAGGCAATCGCCTTATGATTGTAAACATTTATTTCAATAAATGATAATTCACTATTTGAGTATACATGTTTGTTTATTTGATTGGGATCTTAAACTCATCTACTGAATGTCCGCCATACAGTTCACAGCATAAGAGAATTTGTGATGGGATCACAACTAGTGATTATCTCTAAATGTGCAAATGTGAAATGTTGGAAATATCCCTAGTCGATGAATTGATAAATACGGACATTATCAGTTCTGTTGAGACTAGCATGAGTTATTCTCTATTCAGCTGATTCTCACTGGCTGGTGACATTGGGATGTCCGGAGATAAACATGGATGCTAGTTAAGGGAACTAGTTCATTGGAGTGACTAGCTGTAAGACTTCATATGGGAATCTACATGTAGATATGTCAATGAAGATCTTACTGCGGCTTAAGTGCGATGTTCCTTTGACTTGTGGTGTTCAAGTCATCTTGGTCATATAGACTTATACTTTGACATCTTAAGCAAGCATCTCCAAGGAGGTGTGGACCCAGGATGATCGGGTATAAGCCGAAGTGCCCGAAGATGTTTGAACAGCCTACAAAGGATTCACCACTCCTTGCGAGGAGATGTATACCCAGGCCTATCGTCGGATTGTTACTCAAAGCCTCTGGCCAGAGCATATCATATTTAGAGTGAGAGTCTCTAAAATACATGAGAGTAATTAGAAATCCAAAGGACGAGTAAGACATTACTTGGGCTAGGCGTGACGTAGTCAGCCTAGTGGGGACTGACACCATTGACCGTGTCCTGAACCAAGTGGGTATAAGGTGGTGAAGGGAATGGGGCACGATTCATTAGAGCTGCTGAAGGGTTTCAGAATAATTTCTTCTGAGGTCAAACCGTTGATCTTTCGATTAATTGGGGATCATGATGTACTACTAGGTGCCACTCATGATCGTTCTATAATTAGTTAATTATAGACGGCCAACATAAATCGAAAGCCTATTTAGTCACACGCACTACGAGTAATCCGAGGGATTTAAAACGAGTTGAAAATTGGATTTTCCGATCAAGAGAAATAAGTCGAGTCTGAGTTAGTCAGAGGCGCGATGGAAGCTAAAAATGGCTAAGTCTTTTGAAGGCTTTTTGGGCGAATTAAATGAGTTTAATTCGCGGCGGTCCGGGTTGGTTTGGCCGGCCAAAGAGGGTGCCAAAAACCTCTTTGGTGGCCGGCCAATAAAGAGGAGAAAACCAATTAATTTTGGTTTAATTAATAAGATAAATCCAGCGCGATTTATTTTATAAATTATGGATAAATAAATTTGTATAAAGAAATTTATATAAATAAATTTATAGAAATTTATTCTTTTATGGAAGATTAAAATAATCCATGAATTGTGTTTATTTTAATTTTATAAAATCAATTATGAATTGATTTTTCCATAATAAGAAAGTTTATAAATTTCTTATAAAAATTTATTCTATAATTTAAAGAGAAGAAGAATTTGTTTTATTATAAATTAGTTATAATAAAACTTGGTTTAAACGGAATAATTCATTAGAATTTATAGGAAAAATTTCTTATGATAATTAATTAGTTTTATTATAAAGTTAGTTATAATAAAATTCATAAGAGAATTTATAGGATAAATTTTCTTATGATAATTAATTTGTTTTATTATAAATTGGTTTATAATAAAGACTCGGTTTAAACGGAATAATTAATAAGAAAATTTATGAGATAAATTTCTTATAACTAATTCCGTTAATTCGGTTTAGAGGGAGACTTAGCAAATGAGTTGCTACTATATAAAGGAACCAAAGGCTAGCCCTTATTCCTAGATCAACTAATCAAGAGATTGATTATTCTCTCCCTCTCTCTCTTCTCTTCTCTCCTCCTTCTCTTCTTCTTTCCTTAGGGCCGGCGCACCCTAGTTCTCTAGGGCCGGCGCACCCTAGTTCCTCTAGGGCCGGCGCCCAATCACAACACCAAGGACGTGTTGCCGTGAGCCACTAGAAGAAGAAGAACCCGAACAAGAAGAAGAAGAAGCGGATAGCGACTCCTCTCCTCTCGGAATTCGATTCCATTACTTCTTGTTGGTTAGTTTCTAACTCTTCTCTTGATCTTTCAAGTTGTGCCTATAGAGAATCTAGTAGTTCTCGTCGGCACAAAACTCGTGACATGGTGAAGTCATCCCGAAGAGAACTCGACGTGGACGCGAATAGAGGCGGAGCTTCCAAGGGACGCTACGGTTGGATCTCGTCCCTTTTTCTTCGAGTTACGCGAGGTATAAAAGTAAATTAGTTTACTTTTCCGCAAAATTTTATTGTATGATTATGTCAACACACCATAGGGTTGCATGCTAGATACGAAGTTAAAATAATTTAGGAAATTATTTTATGCAAACTCTTCCGCTGCACGTAAAAATTTTGAATTTTACGAACTCGTATCCTTGTCGACATGCACCCGGTCCCAACAGATGCGAGGTAGATAGTCTCGACCTACTAGGGTACTAGGTTACCTTCAACCTAGGGACAACTGCGGTAGTCCATCACCGTGGCTTTCATGAGGAGCCCATCCCTGACAGCTGCGGTAGTCCCAGAACCGGGGACAGCTGCGGTAGTCCCACACCGAGGCTTTCATGAGGAGCCCATCCCTTGGACCTTACTTGGGTCCGGTACAAGCCCATCCATAAAGTAAAATAGCTTCACATGCTTCTTTTTACATCATTCATAAAACTTACATAGCATTTTTTAAAGATATAACATGATCTTGGTACATGAAGTATGGTATAGGGCATACTTAGCATTTCATCATTCATAGTTCATGCATAACATCATAATGCCTTAAAGGCATGAACATTATCTTCATTCAAAAGGTATGTCATGCACACATCATTATGCCTTAAAGGCATGAACATCATCATCATTCATCATCTTCATTCATAAGGCATGACATACATACATAATTATGCATTAAGGAATAAACATCATCTTAGTTCATAAAGCTTACATAGGTTAAACATGCATTACATACATGACACATATCACATAGCATACATAATCATGGCATCTATCATAAAGCATGCATGGGTAGGATCCATATGAACATGATACATACTACATAGGTTCATGACATTCAACATAAAACATGCATAGGTCAACATAACCCTAATATACATATGTTCAAGGCATTTAACCTAATGCATGCACAATTCTACATAAACATGATACATACTTTACAACACATGTGTTCATGGTATATGGTGTAAAACATCTATAAATAAAACATACTAAAATATGGCACGTAATATAAGCATACAAGGTCATGATGCATAGCACATAAAGTTAGGGTTTTAGGTAACATAAAATTCATAAAACATGCTTGAACATATATACATCATAATTAGCCATAAACAAGTATACTTGAAACCTTAGACTAACCCAAACCCTAAAATTGGAGCTTGGCCGAAACCCTAGAAGATGGAAGTCCCATTATTCAAGTAACATGTGAGGTACCATAATTAACATAACACCCATACAATACATACAATGCCCTAGTAAGCCATTAGAATACATGATTGGGGCTAACCCTAATTCTTAGCCCTAAACCTTGTCTTGGCCGAAACCCTAGGAGGGTATTAAGTCCATGGAAAATTCATATAATTTACAATTAACATCCATTATATCATAGGAAATCATAATAAGCATGCTTGGAGGGTTAGATTTAATCCTAACCATGAAAGGGAAGAGGTGGCCGAAACTTCATGGGGTCTTAAGGTGCTACAAAAAATCCACAACTCACAATTTATTCTTATTATATCCTAAGAAAGCATTAGGAAGTATAAGTGAGGTTTTAACATCATCCCAACCCTAAAAACAATGCTTGGCCGAAACCCTAGAATCCCTATTCCATAGTTTTCTCAACATAGAGTCCCAACAAAATCTTTAAATCATGAAAGATAACATCAAACTATTATACCACAGGTGAGGGAGTCTTATCTCTCTTTATCTTGGTTATAAACCTTGAATAGAGAAAATAAATGAAAACCTTCTTGGCTTTAGAACACCCCTTGCCCTTGTAGCCTTGTAGAAAACTTGGATCTTCAAGAGGAAGTCCTCTTGTGAAGTTTTGCAAGGGGAAAAGCTTCTTGTGGCTCACGGCAAGGAGGAGGAAGATGAGAGAAGAGGAAGAGCCTTGGTGGAAGAAAAGTAACTTAAGCCTCTTCACTTCTCATCCATCCTTTTTATACTAAGTGAAGGAGCATGGTGCCTCTTCACATGGTGCCTCTTCAACTTCCTTTAGCCTCAACTAAATTTTTCTCTCTTTCCCAATAGCACTCCCTTGCTAGGTGAATTAGTTAGTACATGTATGATGAGGCTTTGCCTCTATCCTAGGTACAAGGTTCAATTCTTGGTGCATGCACTTGCTTTTTATCCCATTTACTCTTATTTTTGGCAAGACCCACATAAGAGTCCACCAAGAGTCATACTAATATTCTTAATTGGAACTCATTTCTACTTATGTTAAATTCTACCTAAGGTCCACTAATAGCCATGGTACTAGAAGAGCCCATGTAAGGCTGATTAGTACTTAGCTTTTTAATCTATATAAGAAATCATGCTAAGATTCATGCTAATATTCATATATCACTCAAGAATCCATATAGGCATGATCAATATTTTAAAGAAAAATATTGAGAGGATTTTGCGGTCGTTACACCATATGTGTAACCTGTACATCCAGCACACTCAACATACACATATAAGAACACAAGGGTAAACCTAACTTAAACCCTTTGCCAAAACATCAAAACACTTGGTCACTCCAGACTACAGATTGCCTCAACAGTTTGGGTCTTAGCCATGCAAGAAGAGCTAAATCAATTTGAGAGGAGTGAAGTTTGGGAGTTGGTTCCTAGGCCCAATGATTGCACCATTGTAACCACAAGATGGGTCTTTAGGAACAAACTAGATGACCAAGGCAAAATCACTAGGAACAAGGCTAGATTGGTAGCTAGGGGGTTTAACCAAGTTGAGGGATTAGATTATGATGAGACTTATGCCCCCGTAGCTAATTAGAATCTATTAGAATTCTACTAGCCTACGCCGCTCACATGGGTTTCACACTTCACCAAATGGATGTGAAGTCGGCATTCCTTAATGGGATCATTAAGGAAGAGGTTTATATAGAACAACCCTCAGGGTTTGAGGACCCTAATTATCCAAGACACGTTTATAAATTAAGAAAAGTCTTATATGGATTGAAACAAGCTCCCTGGGCTTGGTATGAAAGGCTTTCCTCATTTCTAGTGTCTAAGGGGTTTAGGAGAAGAACAATTGACCCTACTTTATTCCTAAAATCTAAGGACAAAGACATATTTGTTGCCCAAGTCTATGTAGACGATATCATTTTTGGGTCAACAAATAATGACTTTTTACAAGAATTCATCAAATGTATGGAAGATGAATTTGAGATGAGTCTTGTAGGAGAGTTAACCTTCTTTTTAGGTCTTCAAGTTAAGCAAACTAATGAAGGTACACATGTTTTTTAAACCAAATATGCTAAGGAGATGTTAAAGAAATTTAGTTTAGAAAATGCTAAGGTAGCATCTACACCCATAGGAACCAATGTGAAAATGGATAGTGACCTTGAAGGGAAAATGGTAGACTCTAAACAATATAAGAGCATGATTGGTAGCTTACTTTACCAAGTCCTAGCTTGGGAAGCTAGGATGAAGTCCTAGTGAGTGAAACTAGGCACGGAGTCTTGGTCCGGGGGACGGAGCACGAGTCAGAGAAGGGCTGGACGCTTGTTCTCATGACTTAGAATGGATTTGACCTTGCCTGGATCGGTCTGGTGACCGATCAGGGAAGTTGGCACGAAGTTCACTCCTGGATCGGTCTGGTGACCGATCAAGGCACAACCTGATTGGTCTAGGGACCGATCTGGAGTGTGCAGCAGACTACTGGATAGGTCTGTGGACCGATCCAGAGTGCCAGAACGGTCTGGTGACCGATCAGGGAGAGAACAGAAACCTTGGTTGGATTTTGTTCAGCCCCAGATCAGTCTGGTGACCGATCCAGAGTGCCAGAACGGTCTGGTGACCGATCAAGGAGAGAACAGAAACCTTGGTTAGATTCTGTTCAGCCCCAGATCGGTCTGGTGACCGATCCAGAGTGCCAGAAGGGTCAGGTGACCGATCAGGGAGAGAACAGAAACCTTGGTTGGATTCTGTTCAGCCCCAAATCGGTTTGGTGACCGATTAGAATGCCAGAATGGTCCGGTGACCGATCCACGACCTAGGATCGGATGTCCGCGATTACGGTTTTCTCACAGTGGACCGATCAGGCTTGAGCCTGATCGGTCAGTGTCTATCCTGATCGGTCTGGTGATCGATCAGGCCTCACTCTGATCGGTCCGATGACCGATCAGTAGCTATATCTTTAATTCGAAATCACTGTTAGACATTCTGATCGTGTCTATTTTCTCTGTCGATTCTCTGATACACTGCTGATATGTTTTAATATGCATTGCTAAGCGTCTGTTGGAGTGTGCAGGTGATACAAGAGGATTCAAATACTCAAGGAGGGTCAATGGAGGACTTTCCATGGAGCAGGTTTGGATCTATTGTGTTTTCAAGTCTCAACGACATTTGGCGCAACTGGCAACTGACGAAGGCGCAGCTGGCAACTGACGGAGGCTCAGCTGGAGGAGTGTCCAGTGGACTGAGTACTCAGAGAGGTCAGTGGGTCAGGGTGTGAGTCAGTGGTGCTGATGGAGCTGGTGACGTTGAGCAGGAGCTTAAGAGACGAAGCTGGAAGCAGAGGAGCTGAGGCGAACAAGACAGAAACTTGGGAAGTTTGGCTGGGTTGTGTTCGTGCTCTGTGTTGCTTTGTGCTTAAGCGTTCTACTACATCCTTGTGAGATCTGAGTGAGCATTCCTTCTTGTGTGATCTCCTGTACTCATGCTCCATCATCCATGAGATATATGGAGAGGTTTCTCCACCGAGAAGGAGGGTCTATCTTATCCGGGTTCACCGGGGCTTGATCTGCCGACGATCAAGGGATCGCCCACCTTACTGACACGCCAAGGAGTGGGGCAAGTTAACCCCAAACCTTGTATATCACGGTGTTAGCATCGGTTTGTTGTCTGTTTTTGTTTTGGTGTTCTGCTTTATTTCTATTTCTGCATTTGTATTCCGTTGCCTAACCCATAAGTGCAGAAACCTTCAAAAGTGCAGGATTTGTAGTGTCTGGCTATATTCACCCCCCCTCTCTAGCCATCCAAGGTCCAACAAGTGGTATCAGAGCTTGGGGCTCTGTTCAAGCGGCTTAACATCCGAGAGCTTACAATAAGATGGCTGTAGAAGGAGAAGGCTACAACACAAGCCGACCTCCATTCTTTGACGGCACAGATTTTCCATATTGGAGGTCAAGGATGGAGTTCTATCTCAAGACCAACATCAGTTTGTGGTTTGCCATGAAGGAGGGCTTCATCCTTCCAAGAGATGGTGAAGGAAAAGAGCTAGACTTCTTCATGTGGTCAACTCAGCAAATCAAAAAGGGAGAAGCGGATATTAAGGCTGTGGTCACCTTGCAATGTGGGATGACCAAGGACCAACTCATCAAAGTTCGTCCCTTTACAAGTGCAAAGGACCTATGGAACAAAATCTTTGAGCTCCATGAGGGAACTCAAGACACTCGAATAGCCAAGAAGGACCTCCTTCACAGTCAACTCCAAAATCTGTCCATGGAAGAAAATGAAAAGGTAAGTGAACTCCATGGAAGATTCAAAGAGATCCTCAATGACCTCCACTACATCAAAGAAAAGGTAGAAAACCGGGATCTAGTAAGGTTAGTTCTAAAAACTTTTCCAAGGAATACTTTGTGGTCATCCATGGTGGATGCCTACAAGGTTCCAAGGATCTTTCCTTAGTTAAGTTAGAAGATCTATTTTGTGAAATGGAATTACATGAGATCTCTAACCAAGGCTCCGAAGAGAAAAGGGTTGCTTTTGTGGCAGGAAAGGAAGAGAAGTACACCCATCATTTTGCTTTCATGGCACTAGAGGAGTCAAAGGAGGAAAGTGATGATGAATCAAGTAGCTCCTCAACCGCACCTTCATCATCTTCGGATGATGAAGAGGTAATCACTCCCGAGTTAGATAAGTGCTATAGAGCTATCGCATGTTTAACCAACTTGTTAAAGAAATCTAAGAATAAGGTTAAGTCATTGAAGTTGGAAGTAAAAGAATTAAAATACTCTAAGGTTGAGGATATTAATGACTTCCATAATGAATCCCTTGAGAATGAGAACAAGGTCTTGAAGGGTGAAATTGAAAATCTCAAGATTATTCTTGAGAAATTCTCAACTAGCTCCAAAACCTTGGACATGATCCTAAATTCCCAAAGGGCAATGTACAACAAGGTTGGTTTGGGTTACCAACCTAAAGAACCTAGTGTCATATCTTTAATGTCAAGAACCCATTTTATATCATCAAATGATTCTAAGGTTCAAAAAGTCAAAAAGAAATTGACTAAGGCATGGGTGCCAAAGTCATTTATTATAGATTCCTTAGGTCCCAAAATTTGGGTACCTAAAACCTTAATATTTAAAATTGTATAAGTATTATTTGAGGGGGAGCATCTATCAACATGGGAGGTTGATATTTGGTGCTCCAAACCCATGACCAAAGGAAAAATTGTCATTCACATGGTTGGTTATGGAAAATTCGAATTAAATGCTTTGAGCTTCATTGTCTTAGTTCTTATAACAAGATGATCCCTTGGCTAGTGATTTATGAAATCTCATTTGGGCAATAAGGAAACTTATCATGCAACGAATGATAGTATATCCATACTTCAAAATAAATAAACAAGTTTTGAGAAAATGAATACATGGATGGTTTAGAGAAGCACATAATTTGCCCTTGTCATGGATGCATGCATGCTAAAGAACGAGTATGGAATTGAGTAGTTGAAGCAAACATGTTATAGACATACATTAAACTGATCAAGATTTAGAAATTTGATCATATGTTGACACTCATTTGATACAAGCATGTTTTGGAATTTACTCATATATTGATGCTAATTTGATTCAAGTAAGCTAAAATTTTCTTGTATGACATGATTCTCTTGTATGAATGTATTATGCCAACATGAAGAACACATAGTTTGTGATGATCACTATGCAAATCTCACAATACGTCATTAGACAAAGAACATGAGATTAAAATTGTATGACTTAGTTGTTTATGTCTGATATGAATTGAATAATCAAAACTGATTGATACATACTTGATACTAATTTGATACAAGTGTGTTTTGAAAATTTGATCATATCTTTTGTATTATGAAACCAGATCATGCTTTGATACAAACATGTTTTGATGTTCAACTTCATGCTTAGAAAATATTGATCATGCTCTGACACAAATCATGTTGATCATTTTGGGAAATGGATTTTAGTTAAAAGAAACCCTTTAGAATCAATGGGATTGAATCTAATTGAATTAGGGTTTTTGAAATCTCATTTCTGAAACTGTACAATGAAACAAATTTGATTTCAGAGTTTCTGAAACTCAGTTTCTGAAATCTGTTTCAGAAAACCTCTCTGTATCAAACCAGATCGGTCCACGGACCGATCAGGACTCACCATGATCGGTCCACCGACCGATCCAGAAAAGTCTGATCGGTCTGGTGACCGATCAGATCAATATTGATTCTCAGATCATTCCAAATTGTATCAGACCACTCCTCAAACCAATCCCCCTTCATCAATTTTGATGAAGTATCAATAGAACTGAGTAGTAGGATGATGGTCAAGATACTTGGAACAAAACCTAATACTGATTTGATAGAAACCTATGTTGGAATGTTCAAATTCATAAGAAAGGGTTTGTTGAGTTATGACTCTTAGTCTTAATGTCGTGTTTCAGAAATTTTTCTGAAATGACGAATATTAATGGAGTCTACACATTTGTTTTGGAATGTAAATTGTTAATGCAGTCTGATCAGGAATGTATCAGAGTTTCAGAAATGTGTTTGAAATCTGATCGCTCCCCAAACTAATCAGATATTTTTCCTGTATCAAGTAATCAACAAATCTGATCGGTCACGGAGACCAATCAGAATTATGTGTCGGATACAGCTGCATTCCTTACTTATCATATAAAACATATACATGTTTGACCATGATATACTTCTGTATATGTTTTCCTGTGAAAATCACACTTTTTGGCGTATGATGCATATACATTGTTGCCATGATACATTTATGGTATATGCCCTTCATATGCAATTCAAAAATTATCCTTTGATTATTTTGGGTTTGGGGAGAGAGCAGTGTTTGAGGGGGAGGTATGTTCAAACTTAATAACCATATCCTTTTCGATGTTTGACAAGGGGGAGAACATGGTTGATTAAGTTTAGGGTTATTGTAGGGGGAGGATATTGATTCCCTTACGATAATTGAACTGCCTTCAATTGATCATCAATGCCTAAACTTAAATCGGGGTGTCAAACAACAAAAAGGGGGAGATTGTTGATGCAGTCTAACCCTGATTGTTATTTTGGTATTGACCACCGATTTAAGTTTTGATTTAAGTCTGGTTAAACGCATGGGGATTAAGTCCTAGTCGCGGACTGGGCACAAAGTCCTAACCTGGAGGGTTAGGTGGGAAAAAGTCCTGGCTTGGAGGGCTAGGTGTGAAAAGTCCTAACCTGGAGGGTTAAGTGTGGGAAAATCCTAGCTTGGAGGGCAAGGTGTGAAAAGTCCCAACTTGGAGGGTTAGGTGAAAAGTCCTATCTTGGAGGGCTTGGTGAAAAGTCCTAGCTTGGAGGGCTAGGTGAAAAGTCCTAGCTTAGAGGGCTAGGTGAAAAGTCCTAGCTTGGAGGGCTAGGTAAAAAGTCCTAACTCGGAGGGTTGGATGAAAAGTCCTAGCTTGGAGGGCTAGGTGAAAAGTCCTAACTTGGAGGGTTAGGTAAAAAGTCCCAACTTGGAGGGTTAGGTGAAAAGTCCCAACTTGGAGGGCCAGGTGAAAAGTCCTAGCTTGGAGGGCTAGGTGAAAAGTCCTAACTTGGAGGGTTGGGTGAAAAGTCCTAGCTTGGAGGGCTAGGTGATGAAATCCTGGTGAGTGAAGCCAGGTCCTAGCTTGGGAAGCTAGGTTAAAGTCCTAGTGAGTGAAACTGGGCACGGAGTCTTGGTCCAAGGGACTGAGCACGAGACAGAGAATGGTTAGAGGCTTGTTCTCGTGACTTAGAATGGATTTGACCTTGCCTGGATCGGTCTGGTGACTGATCAGGAAAGTTGGCACGAAGTTCAGTCCTGGATCGGTCTGGTGACCGATCAGGGCACAGCCTGATTGGTTTGGGGACCAATCTGGAGTGTGCAGCAGACTGCTAGATAGGTCTGTGGACCGATCCAGAGTGCCAGAACGGTCTGGTGACCGATCAGGGAGAGAACAGAAACCTTAGTTGGATTCTGTTCAGCCCCAGATCGGTCTGGTGACCGATCCAGAGTGCCAGAACGGTCTGGTGACCGATCAGGGAGAGAACAGAAACCTTGGTTGGATTCTGTTCAGCCCAGATCAGTCTGGTGACCGATCCACAGTGCCAGAACGGTCTGGTGACCGATCAGGGAGAGAATAGAAACCTTGGTTGGATTTTGTTCAGCCCCAGATCGGTCTGGTGACCGATCCAGAATGCTAGAACGGTCCGGTGACCGATCCACGACCTAGGATCAGATGTCCGTGATTACGATTTTCTCACAGTGGACCGATCAGGCTTGAGCCTGATCGATCAGTGCCTATCTTGATCGGTCTGGTGACCGATTAGGCCTCACTCTGATCGGTCCGGTGACCGATCAGTAGCTGTAACTTTAATTCGAAATCACTGTCAGACGCTCTGATCGCGTCTGTTTTCTCTGCTGATTCTCTGATACACTGCTGATATGTTTTGATATGCATTGCTAAGCGTATGTTAGAGTGTGTAAGTGATACAAGAGGATTCAAATACTCAAGGAGGGTCAATGGAGGACTTTCCATGGAGCAGGTTTGGATCTATTGTGTTTTCAGGTCTCAACAGTGTCTGGTGCAACTAGCAACTGACGAAGGCGCGGCTGGCAACTGACAGAAGCTCAGCTGGATGAGTGTCCAGTGGACTGAGTGCTCAGAGAGGTTAGTGAGTTAGGGTGTGAGTCAGTGGTGCTGATGGAGCTGGCGACGTTGAGCAGGAGCATAAGAGACGAAGCTGGAAGCAGAGGAGCTGAGGCGAACAAGATAGAAAATTGGGAAGTTTGGCTGAGCTGTGTTCGTGCTCTCTGTTGCTTTGTGCTTAAGCGTTCTACTACATCCTTGTGAAATCTGAGTGAACATTCCTTCTTGTGTGATCTCCTGTACTCAAGTTCCATCATCTGTGAGATCTGTGGAGAGGTTTCTCCATCGAAAAGGAGGCTCTATCTTATCCGGGTTCACCGGGGCTTGATCTGCCGACGATCAAGGGATTGCCCACCTTACGGGCATGCCAAGGAGTAGGGGCAAGTTATCCCCGAACCTTGTACATCACGGTGTTAGCGTCGGTTTGTTGTCTATTTTTGTTTTGGTGTTCTGCTTTGTTTCTGTTTCTGCATTTGTATTCCGCTGCCTAACCCATAAGTGCAGAAACCTTCAAAGTGTAAGATTTGTAGTGTCTGGCTATATTCACCCCCCCCTCTCTAGCCATCTAAGGTCCAACAACCGCTAGTAGATCCGATATACTCATTGCGGTAGGTATGTGTGCAAGGTACCAATCTTGTGCAAAAGAGTCCCATTTGGTTGTAGTTAAGAGGATCGTAAGGTATGTCAAAGGTACCCTCAATGTCGGACTTTGGTATCCTAGAGCCCCTGTTGTTGATTTAATTGGATACACCGACTCAGACTATGCAGGTTGTAAGCTAGATAGGAAGAGCACTAGTGGAGGGTGTCAATAACTTGGGTCTTCTTTAGTTAGTTGGAGTAGTAGAAAACAACCATGCATTGCCCTATCAACAACGGAGGCAGAATATGTTGCAATGGGTGGGTGTGTTTCCGAACTCCTTTGGATCATGCACACCTTAGAGGATTATGAGTTACATTACACCAAGGTCAAAATTTTGTGTGATAATGTAAGTACGATCAACTTGACCAAAAATCCAGTTCATTACTCTAGGACAAAACACATTGAAGTGAAACATCACTTCATAAGAGACCATATGGCAAGGGGAGACATAGAATTACACTATGTTGAGTCAAAGTCAAACCTAGCCGACATCTTTACCAAGCCTCTTCCCGAATCGGAGTTTACATCCTTAAGAAGAGGCCTTGGAATATGTTTTGTGGAAGTATAAGATGAACTTGGAGATATAAGCTTTGAAAAAGGGTGCTTGATCCATTAGGGTGATACATTTGGCTCACTTGTGCTTGTGGCACATTGTTGAACTATTAAAAGTATCAAAATATAAAAATTAGACCAACTATGGGGAAGACAAGTGTTTAATCAATGGACACTTTGCCCAAAGATCATAGTTGAACATTTTAAACCTTTGAAAACCATTTTATGCTTTATATAATTTGCCATGCTTTTGAGAGTTTTGTAATTGCAAAATTGGATTGTAAGTTGGGTACAAAATGTAGTGGTTTTCAAAGATTTTAGATTTTTATCAAAAGTCATGCATGTTTGAAATCTTATATGGACTAATATTTTTTCCTGATAGAGTATATCATTTCAAACATGTATGCAAAATTTTACAATTTTTGAAATTTTCTGGAAGTTTCTGAAATTCGACAGAAAAGCTAAAAATTCAGACTGATAGCGTATCAGTCGACTGCCCTATGGGCAGTCGACTGGCACGCTTGGTTTCAGATTCTGAAATTTTTTTTCAGAAATCCAAATTTCTTTCATTTGATGTCATAGGGTTGGGTTGCTTGGGCAATCATTTTGATGGTGTCAAAGGGGGAGAATGAGTGGTTTAAGTTAGAATTTTAACTTGGAATGGATGGTTTAAGGCTTTCTTTCTCACTTAGACCTTGAATGATTAAAAATGGGGAGAAGACATGGATTAAGGAGGAGATTACCTCTTAGGTTTTAATATGTCTTGCATTTTTAATGATGGTTAGTGTTAAGTGGAAACTTAACTTGGATTATAATTAGAATTGAAAATAGGGAGAAGATATGGATTAAGGGGGAGGTTACCTCTTAGGGTTACTATGTCTTATGCCTTTTCAATTGTTATCTATTATTATTACTGTTGTTGGCTGTTATTTATCTCTAAACTTAAACATATTGTCACGCATCAAAAAGGGAGAGATTGTTGAGGCAATCGACCCTTAAATGATTGGAAGATCATGGTTTTGATGTGTGTGTGTGAATATGTTTAAGGTTAGAGTGTTATGTTGTATTTGATGTGTGTGATTGAGTTTGCAGGACTTAGAGAATCACACATGGTGGACATATCCGAGGGACGAGAGCCGAGGGAGGAGACCTCCAAGGGCAAGCCGAGAAGTAGACTTCAAGGCACACGTGAAGGGTGGCATGGAGGCAAGCCAAGGGAAGGCTTGCGTGTGCATCCGAGGGACGATAGCCAAAGAAAGAGGACTGCAAGAGGCAAGCCAAGGGAGAAGACCTAAAGGCATACGTGAAGGAGAAGGTCCAGAGTGGCTGGAACTAAGCTGAGAGGCAGGGCAGTCGATTGCCAAAACTCACAGAGAGTTTTCGGCCTCGCATCAGTCGACTGCCCTTGGGGCAGTCGACTGGTATACCCCGAAAACTAGCCGTTGGCTAACAATTAATGCTAGACCAGTCAACTGCACTTGGGGCAGTCGACTGGTGCGGGGTTGGACAGGCTGTGAGTTTATCCTGTTCGCCTATAAAAGGAGCACCTTTTTGCACGTGAGCGGTACAGTTCCGTACAGTGTCGAAGTGCTGCCCGTTTGAAAAGTGTTTCCTACTTCCTCTCTCATATTTCTGCATTCTGTAAAGAGGAAGATTTCGACTGTAAAGGTTTCTCCACCTGAAGGAGGGTTTCATAGTGAAAGTGGTGCTCACGGCGTGGATCCTTGGATTAGTCACCCATCTGAGTGGATACCAAGTAACTACTTTTGTTAGCATTGTAATCTATTTCTTTTGCATATTATCGTTCCGCTGCGCTAACGACCTTGTAGAGATCAAAACGACGAAAAAGTGCTATTCACCCCCCCTCTAGCACGCCAAAGACGATCCATCACCCTATAAAGTAGTTCTAGGGAAAGATTGAAACATATAATTTACTAGATCCCTATTTTCAATTTTATCACCTATCACATAAGCTCATTGATGATTTCTTTAAATCTACCATGCAATTGACTCACGATCGCATTTGTCTTTATGGTGAAGGATTGGAGTTGAACCACCAAGAGGTCCTTCTTGGCTTTTCTTGATTCGTTCGATCCTTAATTTAACTCAATGAGCTTTTTCTAAAGCTCTTTGGCAGACTTGAATGTCCGACTTTGTTCAATTTCTCCATTGAATGGCCACATTGTAGAGTTGTTATGGCCTTTGCATTTGCTTGAGCCTTCTTCATGATCTCTTTTGTCCAATTCTTGGTTGGGAGAGGTTCTCCTCTCTCATCCTTTGGCATCTCAAAACCATCTATAACACTAAACCAATTTTCTATATCATTCATTAAATAATACTCCATTCTACCTTTCCAATAAGCAAAATAGTTGTCGTCGAAGAATGGTGGTTGTGCGGTGCTACATCCCTCTTGAAACACCATCTTAATGTTTTGGTTGATGGTGAGTTCTCCCAATATGAACCGGGCTCTAATACCATTTGTTGGGACTTTACGTTTGGCTAGAGGTGAGGGGGTAAATAGTTTTCCTTGGATTTTGTCTACAAAAATATTAGCCAAAGCACAACAACAAGATAGACAAAACAATAACAATGAAAGCAATGCTAACTCCCTTGATTTACATGGTCTCTACCTCCTTGAGGTGACTAATCCAAGGATCCACACACACATAACCAAGCTACACTATTCTCTTCTCCTTTCAATCAAGTTTGAAGGTGGAGAAACCCTCACAAGATGATCTCTTCCTCTTTTACAAGATGAGACTAAGAGTATGAGGAAGAGAGTAAGCTTTGGAAGCTTTGGGCACTTAGAAGAGAATTTTTTTCAATCACAATTCGTAACCTATTCATGCCCCAAAGCCTCTTCATAAATAGAGGAGAGAGCTGTTAACAAAATAGTTCATCCCCGACACCAGTCGACTGCTAGGGTCAGTCAACTGGTGTCCAACCAATGGCTAGTCTAATGGTTGGATTTCGAATAGACTAGTCGACTAGACCCCAGACCAGGGGAATAGTCGACTAGTCCCCAGACCAGTCGACTGCAACATACTGTTCGACCTTACAGAAAGATCAGTCGACTGGTTTCCTTACCAGTCAACTGCTATAGTTCACTCTCAGCAGTGACAATTGACTACTTCCCTTGCCAGTCGACTGGTCTGCTTACAAGCTCACTCTCAACCTCTCCGGAGTCTATCTTTCGTGTATGCCTTAAAGTCCACTTTCTCGGCTTGCCCCTTGAAGTTCTCTTCCTTTGGCTCTTGTCCCTCGGATGCGAACACAAGCCCACGACTTGTCTCCATGCCATCCTTCGCGTATGCCTTTGAAGTCTACTTCCTCAACTCGCCCATTGAAGTCCTCTTCCTTCGGCTCTCATCCCTCGTATGATCATTGTTTTCTCATGTGTGGTTCACCAAGTCCTGTAAGACTCAAATACACATATTAAACCAATATGAAAACCTAACTTAATCATATTGACACACACATCAAAACCCGTGATCTATCCGATCAAACTTGGGTCAATTACACCAATAATAAACTCATAATATTTGAAATTGTTGGAATCAGACTTTTCTAGATCCATCAGTGAGTTTTCTCCAAAACCCACTGATGGACCTAAGATATTTGGATTTCTCAATACCTGATATCACTAGATAGGGTTGAGCTAGGAGAAGGTAATTATAGTATCAAAACTTAGTCTTAACCAATAGCAATGCTCTTCTTGTGTTATGCCACTTTGCACGGAACAATGCATCATGTAGCGATTGTAGCATATTTCGACTGTCTTTTTTATCTCACATCTTTATCTTTAATTTTTTTATCATTATATCTTATTATCTATCTTAATGTTTATTAACATTTATATTTTATTTTAATTTCTATTATTTTAATTTATTATATTTTTAATCTATAAAACTCTATTTATTTATTTATATTTTATTCTTTATTTATATTTTTTATTCTTGTAGTATTTCTATATTTTATATTCATATCTTTATTTTTTTTGTCTCTTTACATATTTACTGTATCTTTTTCTCTTTTATATTTATTATTTATTCATATTATATATTTTTTTCTTATATTATTTATTCTACTTTATTCTTATTATATCTTTATTTAAATCACTATTTTTTTATATTTTACTTTATTTATTTAACATTATCTTTTTTTTAATTTTATATCTGAAGCTAGTGTCTAATCTATTAGGGCAGAAAGCACCCAAGTCAAACCTGTGTTTTGATAATGGCAACAGGGTACAAAAGTTAAGATATAATGGTTATCTAACATGTTACTCAAGTGTACAGGCAAAGCCCTAGCGAAGGACTGCTAGGCACCTGGCGAAGGAATGCCAGCATACAAAGCCCTAGCGAAGGACTGCTAGACACCTGGCGAAGGAATGCCAGGACACAAAGTCCTAGGGAAGGATTGCTAGGCACCTGGCGAAGGAATGTCAGGATACAAAGACCTAGCGAAGGACAGCTAGACACCAGGCGAAGGACAGCTTGGTACTGAAGACCTGGCGAAGGACAGCTAGGCACCCGGCGAAGGACTGCTGGGCAAAAGTCCAACCGGAGGAGCCGGTTGGCATCAGGTACATTCTCCCGAGAGGAGTAGGTGTGGACGCGTTCCCCGTCGAGGGAACAGTAGGCGTCGGTTCGACCTAGGGCTCCATTTTGGGAGGCCCAAAGTTAGAACCAAGACAGCTAAGGCTGTATAAACTAATACTCTATTGCTTTGTGCTTGTTTTGGACTAACCCTGGATGCAGGACCGAAGGAACGAGTGTCTGCAGCTCAGAGAGCCTTAAAGGAGTGAGGCAGCAGCTGACCAGAGCACCCGGAGTGTCCCGGCGCTCCCAAGGTGAACACAAAACAGATGAAGCAAAAGGAGTGCTTCGGCAGCTTATGGGTGGGGCGCCCCCGTGCTCCCGGGCGCCCCCCATGCTCCCGGGTGCCCCCAGCGTCTCGGGTGGCCCTAGCTCAAGCTAACAAAGCAAGCCAGCGAGAAACCAACGGATAAGAGTTGACCCAGCCAACCAGGGCGCCCCCGTCAAAGGCTGATCCCGAGTTTGAAGGGATCAGAGCTGACCGAGAGGAACTCGGATCAGCTGACACGTGCGGGGCGCCCCCGACGTCCCGGGCGCCCCCAGGGGCTATAAATAGGCCCTCGACCCCAAGGCTTCCAACAACAATTCTTCCAACGCTCCTACGCTCTTCTGCATCTGCGCTCAGCTTCGGAAACCTCCCAACTCGAGATACAAGCGCCGACGACGTCCCTCCGCCCCGAAAATTCAATCTACACCAGAAAGTATTTTTGTAATATCTCTCTATAAACTATTTTGCGAACATATAGAATTGCCCATAGTAAACGGTCAACGACCGTGGGCCTTGGAGTAGGAGCCAACTGCGACTCGGAACTAAGTAAAAAACTTGGTGTTTACGTGTGCTTTCATTTAAATTTCCGCTGCGTAATTGCTCTAACTTTAATCCGAACGTTTTACGATATTCACCCCCTCTATCGTTTCTCTCGATCCAACAAGTGGTATCAGAGCGGGGAAGCTCAAATTTGGTGCAACCACCAATTTGAGAGTTTTTCAGATTTTTTTTAAATTTTTTTTAATATCTTTTATTTATTCGAAATTTTTCTCGCTAATTGAGGCTGGTGCAACGCCCGTCGATAATCATTACTTTTTATCCCGCACTACTAATCCAAGACCAAGTCTTGGGACATTTCTTTCTTTTTAGTTTAATTTTTCAGGTATAATGGCCATGCAAGAAGGTTTCAGCACTGCAAGACCACCTCTCTTCAGTGGGGAGGACTTCTCCTACTGGAAGAGCAGAATGGAGGTCCACCTGAAAACTCATGTGGACATGTGGATAACCATCCAATCCGGACTGGAGATTCCGAAAAATGCTGAAGGAGTACCTCAAACCTACGCTGAGTGGGACACCGCTCTGAAACGAAAAATTGAAGCTGATGCAAAGGCGACCCAGACTCTCCAATGCGGCTTAACAAAAGAGGAGCTGAACTGGGTGGGTCCATTCAATAGTGCCAAGGAGCTGTGGGGGAAACTGATCGAGCTGCACGAAGGAACATCAGACACTAGGATCAGTAAGAGGGATCTCCTGCTAAACAAGCTGTATACGATCAAAATGACCGACAACGAAACAGCAGCTCAACTCCACGCCCGAATTCAAGAATTGATGAACGGACTACACACCATCGGTCACAAGGTAGAAAACTATGACCTAATAAGGTACGCTTTAAATGCTTTCCCAAGAAACACCTTGTGGGCATCTATGGTAGATGCATACATGGTCTCAGGGACCTTTCAAAAGTTAAATTAGATGAATTGTTCTCTGAATTTGAATTACATGAACAGACTAACTGCAATTTGGCCGAGAAAGGAATTGCCTTTATTGCAGGTAAAACTGGAAGAACAACAAAGAAAAAGCCTCAACCTGAACCCGAGTCTAACTCAGACTCAGACTCAGAAGACGAAGAAGGAGATCGACCTAAGCTGGTCCGACTGGCCCGAAGCTACTACAAGGAATTGAAGAACCAAACCAACAAACGGAAAGTCAGCCGAAGAAAGGATGAACCAGCTGAACCCGCAAACGAAAAGAACAAGCCTAACGTGACCTGCTACGAGTGCAAGAAGAAAGGACACTACAAGACGGAGTGTCCGAACCTAAAGGAGACCAAGAAGAATAAAAGGAAGAAGAAGGCACTTCAAGCAACGTGGGACGAGTCCTCCTCCTCCTTCGAAGAAGAGGTCCCACAGTCGAACCTACTCGCACTAACCGCCTCAGAAATTGTCGAGACCGAATCAGAATCAGAACAGGACGACGGCAGACTGACATTTTCAGAGAACGGCGAAATCAAGGTAAGTGGTTTTACTAGAAGTCAGTTAAACGAGTTAATTTCGTATCTTTCTCGAGATTTGGCGAAAGCTAAACTCTGAGTCGAATCCCTCCGACAGGAAGTAAAACTCCTGAAAGAGGGACTTGACTCTAGACCCTTAACTGAGAAGGTTCAAGAAGGAACCTCTACTCAAGTTGAAAAACTTGAGAAAGAGAACTCCTCCCTGAAAACTCAGGTTAAGGATCTTAGATCAGCGTTAGAACGATTTACTTCTGGTTCCAAGAATCTTGACATGATTCTTGGAAAACAAAAATCGGTTCTAAATCGATCCGGACTATGCTACAGAACCAAATCTAGACAAAGATCTTACTTTGCTGTACTGAACCAGTCCAGACCTAAAGTTCCGGCATGGGTACCCAAACTATGCCTGAACAAACCAACTGGATCAAATCAATTCTGGATCCCCAAGGACAAGATTCACATCTTGCCAGACCATTATCGTGGCTTTAGTCCAGGGGGAGCCAAATTGAAAACAATATTTATTGTTAGATAAAATTTAATTCTTGCTTGCAATTTGCATGATTGATTGTTTACTTAATTTCTGCAATTTACCATGTTTAGATTTAGGAATGGTTAGTTTAAGGACTGAACCAATTTAACTGAAATCTGCCAACATAGTATTGGGTGGAGGTGAGATGATAGTACGTTAGGGAAACCAATTCTAATAAGGTCAAGTATTCTCTACTTGGTCTCTTTAGACTGGTGAAACTAGCCGAAGCTACCGATTCAAGACCCAAACTAGTTAGACTAGAATTTTTCAAAGATTAATTTTGAAAATGAAATTTCACTGAAAGGCTTTGTCAAGGAAAGGGTTGATAATCCAATAAGGCTACGGCCAAAGAAGGCCTAGTGCCTCGCCAAGACCTGGAAGCCAATCTTTGAAATTCAAATTCAAACTAGTCTCTGTTAAATTCGAATCTAACACAAGTTTTCAGTTAGTTGTAGACATTCTTTTCAAAATAAATTAAATTGTTTTCAAAATTAATTAAGTTTTTCAAAATAAATCATGTTTTTCAAATATTCCTTTATCAAAACCTGTCTCACAAAACCTATAAGGCTAACGTGATTGAAAACCCTAGATTTAGGTGAGACAGCTAGGCAGTGAAAATCAATTTAAGCTATTCCTGACTCTAATTGGATCCAAATCAACAAAACTCTTTATGTGTAGGAACATAAAGA
Organism: Boesenbergia rotunda; assembly: GCA_024364735.1. NCBI lineage: Eukaryota > Viridiplantae > Streptophyta > Magnoliopsida > Zingiberales > Zingiberaceae > Boesenbergia > Boesenbergia rotunda. The sequence goes on along the minus strand of JAGFNQ010001537.1, from coordinate 1,358,692 downwards.
TTTGGACCAATGGATGTTGGATAGCGGTTGCTCCAGACACATGACTGGAGATAAATGAAATTCACCAAACTCAAGTTCAAGAACCTAGGCTCAGTGGCATTTGGCAACAATGCTACACTCAAGGTAATTGGGTCAGGTAATATTGAACTTAAATCTGACTTTGTTATTAAGAAAGTTCTTTTGGTTGAAAACATCAATTTTAACCTACTTAGCATAAGTCAGTTATGTGATTCTGGTTATATAGTTACCTTCAACAATTCTAACTGCCTGATTAGAAACTTGCAAAACTCAGAAATCATGCTTAAGGGCACTAGGAAAAATAATGTTTACACTATAAATCTTCCCTTAGTACCTAAATGCATGTTAACTCATTTAAAACAATCAAACCTCTGGCATAGGAGATTAGGTCACACTAACCTAAAAATTATTTCAAAAATCACCCAACTTGGCTTAATTAAATGTATCCCCAAAATTAAAAATCATGAAAACCTAATATGTGAATCATGTAATCAAGGTAAACAAACCAGATCCAATCATAAACTAATTCAATCTGATCTAACTCAAACCACACTTGAGCTCCTGCACCTTGACCTATTTGATTCACATGGAGCCAAGTCACTAAGCGGAAATCGATACTGCTTAGTCATAATTGATGATTACTCTAGGTTTACCTGGGATAGATTTCTAAAGACCAAAGATGAAACCCTAAACCTATTTAATGAATTCTATAAGCTAATTGAAAATCAAACTGATACTAAAATCAAAAGACTTAGGAGTGACCACGGGGGAGAATTTGAAAATCAACGGTTCGAGGAATTCTGTAAGGTAAATGGATACATACATGAATTTTCGTGTCCTAGAACCCCGCAACAAAATGGGATAGTCAAAAGAAAAAATAGAACTCTACAGGAAGCCGCTAGGGCTATGCTCAATGAATTTAAATTAGCCAACCAATATTGGGCAGAAGCAGTTAGTACGACTTGCTACATACAAAATAGTGTCCTGATTAACAAACGACACAACAAAACACCCTATGAACTATATTACCATAGACTTCCAAATCTACACTACCTAAGAGTCTTTGGATGCAAAGTCCATATCCTAAACACCAAAGACTACTTAGAAAAATTCCAGTCTATGTCAACCCCAGGCATCTTCCTAGGATATTCAACAACAAGTAGAGCCTATAGGGTTTACAACAACCAAACCAAGAAAATCGAAGAAACAACTAATCTAATATTTGATGAAGAAATTAACTCAAGTCCAAATCAAACTTCATCAAACACTGATCAAGAAGATAATCAACAAGTTGGTGAATCGTTAATTGAACCCATAAACGAACTAATTATTGAACCAACTAGTGAGTCAAATGAACCAATTATTGAACCAATGATTGAACCAACACAAAGAGTGGGATCAAATAATGAACCAAACCGACCAGCCGGACCGAAGGCTGAACCATGTTCTAAAAAAACCAAGAAACCCAGACTCAGTCACCCAACCGATCAAATTGTGGGTGATCCAACTCTAGGAGTCAGGACCAGATCTTCCTATAGAAACCTTAGTCAAATAGCAATGATTTCAAAAATAGAAGCTAAGACTATAGATGAAGCCCTACCTGATCCTGATTGGATCATAGCTATGCAAGAAGAATTAGCCCAATTTGAGAGGAACCAAGTCTGTGAACTAGTACCTAAACCTGAAGGTAAGTCCATCATTGACACTAAGTGGGTCTTTAGGAATAAGCTAAATGATCAAGGAGAAATAGTCAGAAACAAAGCCCGCTTAGTAGTAAAGGGATTCAGCCAAGTAGAAGGGTTAGATTACGACGAAACATATGCCCCAGTAGCTAGCCTTGAGTCCATTAGGATGTTATTAGCCTTTGCATCCCATAAAGGATTTAAGCTATACCAAATGGATGTAAAGTCAGCCTTTCTAAATGGATTCATTAAAGAAGAAGTTTATGTAGGACAACCCCCTGGGTTTGAGGACTTAGAAAGACCTGACCACGTTTACAAACCTACTAAAGCACTATATGGACTAAAACAAGCACCTAGGGCCTGGTATGAACGCTTATCAACTTACTTAATTTCTAAAAAATTTAAATAAGGACAAATTGACTCAACCTTATTTATTAAGACCCTAGGAAAAGACATATTTATTGCCCAAATCTACGTAGATGATATAATCTTTGGGTCCACCAACTCAAACTTTCTAAAAGAATTTGTTAAAATAATGGAAAATGAATTTGAAATGAGCTTAGTTGGTGAGCTTAACTTTTTCCTAGGATTACAAATTAAACAAATTAGGGATGGAAACTATGTCCATCAATCCAAATACGCTAAGGAGCTAATAAAGAAATTTAAAATGGATAACTCTAAAAGCATAAGTACCCCCATGGCCACCAATATAAAAATAGATAGTGACCCTGATGGTAAACCAGTAGACCTTAAACTCTATAGAAGCATGATTGGAAGTCTACTGTACCTTACAGCAAGCAGACCTGACATCCTTTTTGCTCTAGGAATGTGTGCTAGATACCAAACCTGTGCTAAGGAAACACACTTAGCTGCCCTAAAAAGAATACTAAGATATGTCAAGGGCACCCTAAATGTAGGGATTTGGTATCCTAGGACCTCAACCTTCGACTTGTCAGGATACTCGGACTCTGACTACGCAAGTTGTAAATTAGATAGAAAAATCACAAGTGGAAGCTGCCAAATATTAGGAAATAGCTTAGTAAGTTGGTACAGCAGAAAACAACACTGTGTAGCTCTATCCACAACTGAAGTTGAATATGTAGCTTTAGGAGAGTGTGTGACACAACTCTTATGGATGATGCACACTCTCAAAGACTTCCAGCTTGACTACAATCAAACTCAGGTCTACATTGACAATATTAGCTCAATCAACCTGACTAAGAACTCAATCCAACATTCTAGAACTAAACACATAGAAGTTAAACACCACTTTGTAAGAGATCATGTGGCCAGGGGTGAGATAGTCCTTAAGCATGTAGACTCTAAATCCAACTTAGCTGACATATTCACCAAACCCCTACCTGAGTCTGAGTTCAGCTCACTAAGAAGGCAGTTAGGACTGCTTGGTAGAATAGTTTGTTTTGGTTTTCTTACTACTATACTCATTTCAAAATCAGTTTTTAAAATAATTTTAAAATGCTTTCGAAATCAGCTTTTACTTACTTTTGTAAAGTTTTAAAAATAAATTTTTTTACTTAGTTTTATTTTAAAAACTACCCCTTTCAAAACTAGAGATTTTTCGCAAATGAACTTAGCCTAGGCCCTAACCCTAGAAATGCATGCACCTATAGATTTAGAAGCCAGCATCTCACAAGCACCTTAGGGTACTTTTGATTGATAACCTAGAATGGGTTGAGATGCTTAGGTCTTTGCCTTAAGTCAAGATGCTTTAAGTCAGTGTATCTGTAGTAATTGGGGCACTAAATATAATCTACACAGTAATCAAGTTAAGTGTCAAGTTTAGAAAATCTAACTTGAATAGAATACTTAACTTGACTAACCCTAGCAAAAACTACTGTTTATAACAGTTAGTAAGTAGCTAACTGGGTTAGACAGGACCCTAAAAGAGAAAATTGAAACTGATTTATCTTGAATTGGCTCAGTACAGCAAATTATGCAATTTATTATTTCTTATGCAATTTATTTATCCTGTTCTTGCTATATTTATTTGTTTTTGATATATGGCAAAGGGGGAGAGATAGAAAAGGAAAGAGGTTAAATTTTTAAATTTTTTTCCAAAACTTCAAACTCTATCCTTTATTCAAAAAAGTACTTAATTCATTTTCAAAAGTACTTAAAACTAAATTTCTTTTGCAGAATTTTCTAAGTACTTAAGTATTTGAAATTTTCCTAAGTACTTAAGTTTTAAAATTTTCCTAAATACTTAAGTTTTCAAATTATCTTAAGTACCTTAAACTTAAAATTTTTCAAATTCTACTAAGTACTTAAAATTAAATTTCTTTTCCCTAAATATTTTAAACTTAAGTTTTCAAAAATATTTTAAACTTATGTTTTCAAAAATCTTCTAAATACTTCAAACTTATGTTTTCAAAAAAACATACTGAGTACTTAAACTTAAATGTTTGGAATTTTTCTTAGTAGTCAAACTTAAGTTTTCAAAATCCTTCGTAATACTTAAACTTAAGTTATCAAATTTATCTAAGTATTTAAAACTTAAATTTTCCAAAGTGAACAACCAAATTTATTTTGGAAAATGTGTTTTTGTAACTAAGTAAAATTAAATCCATCTTTAGACTTAGTTTCAAAAACCCCACAAACTTTTGAAAAATCTAGGGGGAGATTCCTTCCAAGGGGAGGGAACCAAATTTTATTTTACTTGTTCTGATTAACTTAACTTTTTGAACCAGGGTTGCCATAAATCAAAAAGGGGGAGACTGTTGGGGCAGAAAGCACCCAAGTCAAACCTGTGTTTTGATAATGGCAACAGGGTACAAAAGTTAAGATATAATAGATATCTAACATGTTACTCAAGTGTGCAGGCAAAGCCCTAGCGAAGGACTGCTAGGCACCTGGCGAAGGAATGCCAGGATACAAAGCCCTAGTGAAGGACTGCTAGGCACCTGGCGAAGGAATGCCAGGACACAAAGGCCTAGCGAAGGACTGCTAGGCACCTGGCGAAGGAATGTCAAGATACAAAGACCTAGCGAAGGACAGCTAGACACCAGGCGAAGGACAGCTTGGTACTGAAGACCTGGCGAAGGACAGCTAGGCACCCGGCGAAGGACTGCTGGGCAAAAGTCCAACCAGAGGAGTCGGTTGGCATCAGGTACATTCTCCTGAGAGGAGTAGGTGAGGGCACGTTCCCCGTCGAGGGAACAGTAGGTGTCGGTTCGACCTAGGGCTCCATTTTGGGAGGCCCAAAGTCAGAACCAAGACAGCTAAGGCTATATAAACTAATACTCTATTGCTTTGTACTTGTTTTGGACTAACCCTGGATGCAGGACCGAAGAAACAAGTGTCTGCAGCTCAGAGAGACTCAAAGGAGTGAGGCAGCAACTGACCAGGGCGCCCGGAGTGTCCCGGGCGCCCCTAAGGTGAACACAAAATAGATGAAGCAAAAGGAGTGCTTCGGCAGCTTATGGGCAGGGCGCCCCCGTGCTCCCGGGCACCCCCCATGCTCCCGGGCGCCCCCAGCGTCCCGAGCGCCTCTAGCTCAAGCTAACGAAGCAAGCCAGCGAGAAGCCAACGGATAAGAGTTGACCCAGCCAACCAGGGCACCCCCAGCGTCCCGGGCTCCCCCGTCAAAGGCTGATCCCGAGTTTGAAGGGATCAGAGTTGACCGAGAGGAACTCGGATCAGCTGACACGTGGGGGCGCCCCCGACGTCCCGGGCGCCCCCAGGGGCTATAAATAGGCCCTTGATCCCAAGGCTTCCAACAACAATTCTTCCAACGCTCCTACGCTCTTCTGCATCTGCGCTCTGCTCCGGAAACCTCCCAACTCGAGATACAAGAGCCGACGACATCCCTCCGCCCCGAAAATTCAATCTACACCGGACGTCGGTAATGAAGAGTTGTATTTAAGTTTACTATACTACTTTTGTAATATCACTCTGTAAACTATTTCGCGAACATATAGAATTGCCCATAGTAAACGGTCAACGACCGTGGGCCTTGGAGTAGGAGCCGATCGTGACTCCGAACCAAGTAAAAAACTTGGTGTTTGCGTGTGCTTTGATTTAAATTTCCGCTGCGTAATTGCTCTAACTTTAATCCGAACGTTTTACGATATTCACCCCCCTCTATCGTTTCTCTCGATCCAACATAATCTTGTTTTAGATTTTGAAAAAACTAAAGAGGACCTGATATATTAAAATTATTATATTTTATATATCTTTACGTAGTTTAATTTTGTATATATTTTTCTAGATTAAATTTGATTTCAGACCCAAAGAGAGTCTGAAATAATTCATTTCAGACCCTCTTTGGGCTTGAAATCAAATTTAATCGATTTTTAATTTTTTTGCCGTAAGATATAATCTATTTTAATTTTTACAAATAAATTTTATTTTAATTTCTATTTTATATATACAATTCTACAAACTCTATTTCTTTTTTTATAAAAGAAATAGAATTTGTGCAATTCTACAATTCTACACACTCTTTGCATATTTACTTTATCTTTCTCTCTTTTATATTTATTACTTTATTATTTATTCGTATTATATATTTTTTTGCTTATATTATTTATTTTACTTTATGTTGATGTAGTCTGGCCCTGATTGTTGTTTTGGTATTGACACCGATTTTAGTTTAGGTTGATTATGATTCTGATTATGATTAAGACCTGATCGGGGATTAGGCATGGGATGATTGAAGTCCTAATCGGGTGGGTTAGGTGTTGGAAATCCCGGTGAGTGAAGTCGAGTCCTGGTGAGTGAAGCCAGGTGTTGGAAATCCCGGTGAGTGAAGCCGGGTCCTGGTGAGTGATGCCAAGTGGTGAAAAGTCCTAATTCGGAAGGTTGGGTGAAAATTCCTAGTTTGGAAGGCTAGGTGAAAAGTCCTAGCTTGGAGGGCTAGGTGAAAAGTCCTAACTTGGAGGGTTAGGTGAAAAGACCCAACTGGAGGGTTAGGTGAAAAATCCTAGCTTGCAGGGCTAGGTGTGGAAAAGGTTTAACTCGGAAGGATTGGGTGAAATGTCCTAGCTTGGAGGGCTAGGTGAAATGTCCTAACTTGGAGGGTTAGGTGAAAAGTCCCAACTTGGAGGGTTAGATGGAAAAATCCTAGCTTGGAAGGCTAGGTCTGTGTCCCTGGATTGGTCTGGTGACCGATCAGGGAGGTTGGCACGCTGTTCCTTAGTGGACCGGTCTGGTGACTGATCAGGGAGCAGGCTGTTGCCTTGTTGCTTGGCTCCTGATCGGTCCGGTGACCGATCAGGGAGCAGGTAGCTTCCTCACTGCCTTACTCCTGATCGGTCTGGTGACCGATCAGGGAGTGAACAGTGAGTTGAGTTCCCTCGCGGATCAGCTCCTGAATGGTCTGGTGACCGATCAGAGACTTAGAATCTGATTTCCGGGATTACTGTTCATCGGACCTGATCGGTCTGAGTGACCGATCAGGCATCACTCTGATCGGTCTGGTGACCGATCAGGCTTCACTCTGATCGGTCCGGTGATCGATCAGGCTTGTGTTACCGCGAGAGCTGGGAGTCCCAGCGAAGCGGTGGATCGGTCAGGTGACCGACCCACGAGCCCTGGATCGGTCCGGTGACCGATCACTTTAATTCAAATTACATTGTCAGACGCTCTGATCGCGTCTGAGCATATATGATACACTGTGGCTGATCTCTGATCCTTGATTTCTTGTTTGATATGCTGCTCTAACCCACTGATTAAGCTGCAGGTGACAGGGAAGGATTCAAACACTCAAGGAGAGTCAATGGTGGTCTTTCTTTGGAGCAGGTTTGTCTGTTTTCCATGCCTGGTTGCAACGGGCGCTGGCGCTGGCTGGAGCTGCTGTCTAGGGCTGGTCTGAGGGAAGCTCAGGAGGTCCAGAAGGGCTCAGTGGTGGCTGGTGGTTACAGAAGAGCAGCTGGAGGCTGCTGTGGGATGGTGACCTGGAGCTGTGTGGAGAAGACTTAAGCACTGGTTGTGAGAAGTCTTCAACAACACTGCTAATCAGTATTGCTGTGAAGTTCTTGTGGCTTGCTGCGTGCTTGTGATCTTGCTGTTCCATCATTCCTGAGCAAGCCGTTGAGATCTGAGAAGCAACCACTCCATGCTTGAGCACTTGGAGGAAGGAACAAGAGGCTTGAAGTCCAACAGCGAGAAGACACGGAGAAAGGGATTCTTGCGTGAGATCGTCGCTGGGTGGAGCTTGGAGAAGCCTGCTGTGTTCTTGTCTTTGCTAAGTGCTAAGTAAGATCTTCCTTGTGTTTCATTGTGTTTAAAACTATATCCTTGATTGAAACGTGCTGTGGAGAGGTTTCTCCACCGAGAAGGAGGTTGCTTTCTATCCGGTGTTAACCGGGGCTTGATCTGGCGACGATCAAGGGATCGCCCACCTTAAGGGCACGCCAAGGAGTAGGGGCAAGTTATCCCCGAACCTTGTAAACCCTCCTTGTTAGCGATCATGCTAGTGGTGTTAGTTTGCTTTGTTTCCTATTTTTTCTGCATACTCTATTTTCATACTTCCGCTGTGCTACTAACAAAGTGAGGTGCAGAAATTCGCTAAGTGTTTAAAGTCCAAGTGATTGGCTATATTCACCCCCCCCCCCTCTCTAGCCATCCGGGTTCCAACAAGTGGTTTCAGAGCTTGGGGCTCTGTTTTTCCGGATTAACAACCGAGAGCTATCATCCATGGCGTTGAGAGAAGGATTTTCCACCACCCGACCTCCTTTCTTTGATGACGCTGATTTCCAATATTGGAGATCAAAGATGGAGTATTATTTGAAGATGGACATCAACACTTGGTTCGCGGTAAAGGAGGGATTCACCCCTCCGAAGGATAATGAAGGCAAGGAACTTGAATCATGGCGGTGGGCAACCGAACAAACTCGGAAGAGTGAAGCTGACGCGAAGGCGGTTGTCACTCTACAATGCGGCATGAACAAAGACCAACTCATCAAGGTTGGTCCTTTCACAAGTGCAAAGGACTTGTGGAACAAGCTCATTGAACTCCATGAGGGCACCCGAGACTCAAGAATCGCCAAGAGGGATTTGTTTCTCAACCAATTTCAAAATCTCTCCATGAAGGAAAATGAATCGGTAAGTGAGCTTCATAGGCGGTTCAAGGAAGTCATCAATGGGCTTCATTCGAATGATGAAAAGGTCGAGAATCGCGACCTTGTGAGGTATGTACTAAAAGCATTTCCAAGGAATGCTTTATGGTCATCCATGGTGGATGCCTACAAAGTATCCAAGGACTTATCAATTGTTAAGCTAGATGATTTATTTTGTGAAATGGAATTGCATGAAATGGCTAACAAAGGCCCCAAAGAGAAGGGGATTGCTTTAGTGGCAGGGGACCGATCGAACAAGAAGAAGAAGGAGAAGGAAGTCACTTCATCTTCATCCTCTTTCAAATCCGAGTCCGATTCCGAGGAAGATGGTAGCGGCTCCTCATCTTCCAAGATGGTGAACTTTGTAAGAAGGATGATGAGAAAGGGTCGGTGCTTCAAGGGTAAAGGTAATCCTAGTGAAGCTAAACTTGATAAGACTAATGCTTCTTGCTATGAGTATTGTAGGAAAGAGCATTTCAAGAATGAATGCCCGAAGCTAAAGAAGGAGGAGAGATCCGAAAGGAAAGAAGAAAAATCCAAGAAGAAGAAGAAGGCCTTGAAAGCTACTTGGGATGAATCCTCCTCAAGCTCATCCGATGAAGAGAAGGAGGAGAAGAGCACAAGGCATGTGGCACACATGGCTCTTGGAGAGGAAAGCAGTGATGAATCATCCAACTCCTCAAACGCGGCTTCATCATCTTCGAATGATGAAGAGGTAACTTCTCCCGAACTTGAAAAGTGTTATAGAGCAATTGCATATTTATCCAATATGTTAAAGAGGTCAAAAAATAAGGTTAAAGCATTGCAATTAGAAATTGATCAATTGAAATTATCTAGGGATGATAACATTGATGATTTGCATGTTAACATGTTAGAGGATGAGATCAAATCATTAAAACTTGAGATTGACCAATTGAAATCCTCTAGGGTTGAGGATATAGATGATTTGCATGATGAATTTCTAGTAGAAGAAAACAAATCATTAAAGAGTGAAGTTGAGAGACTCAAGAATATTCTTGAGAAGTTCTCAACTAGCTCTAAGACCCTAGACATGATATTGAATGCCCAAAGGGCTGTTTACAATAGGGTCGGTATTGGTTACCGACCCAAAGAACCTTCATTTGTGTCCTTGATGTCTAGGACTAATATGAGACAATCTAGGACACCCAAAGTCCAAAAGAAAGTTGTCAAGGCATGGGTGCCTAAGTCTTGTTTAGTTGATGCTTTAGGTCCCAAGGTGTGGGTATCTAAAACTTCTATTTTTCGAATTGTGTAGTTTATGATTGAGGGGGAGCATCTATCAACTTGGTTCGTTGATAGTGGATGCTCCAAACATATGACCGGGGATAGATCATTGTTTACGACACATCACAAGAAAAGTAAAGGTAATGTTTCATTTGGTAACAATGGTAGTCTTAAGGTCATAGGTGTTGAAACTTGGATGGCTAGAGAGGGGGTGAATATAGCCAGACACTTAAACGCTTGTTCTTTGCAAACTTCTGCGATCAGGGTTAGCAGCAGCGGAAACAAAAACACAGAAGCAGAAATGAAGAACAGCAAATAAAACACAGGGAAAGCAAACTGACGCTAACTCCTCGATATACAAGGTTCGGGGATAACTTGCCCCTACTCCTTGGCGTGCCCTTAAGGTGGGCGATCCCTTGATCGTCGACAGATCAAGCCCCGGTAAACACCAGATATGATAGAGCCTCCTTCTCGGTGGAGAAACCTCTCCACAGATCTCACAAATGGTTGAGCTTGAGTACAAGAGATCACACAAGAAGGAACACTCACAAAGATCTCACAGGAATGTAACAAGATCGCTCAAGCACAAAGCAACAGAGAGCACGAACACAGCCCAACCAAACTCCCCAAGTTTCTATCTTGTTCGCCTCAGCTCCTCTGCTTCCAGCTTCGTCTCTTAAGCTCCTGCTCAACGTCGCCAGCTCCATCAGCACCACTGACCCACACTCCTCCAGCTGAGCCTCCGTCAGTTGCCAGCCGCGCCTTTGTAAGTTGCCAGTTACGCCAGACACCGTTGAGACCTAATAACACAATAGATCCAAACCTGCTCAATAGAAAGTCCTTCATTGACCCTCCTTGAGTATTTGAATCCTCCTGTGTCACCTGCACACTTCAACAGAAGCTTAGCAAATCAATATCAAATGAAATCAGCAAGTAGCAAAGAATCGGCAGTGAAAACAGACGCGATCAGAGCTTCTGACAACGTATTTGAATTAAAGTTCTGCGCTTGATCGGTCACCAGACCGATCAGGAAGGACCCTAATCGGTCACCAGACCGATCCAGCAGTTTTCTGCATATTCCTGATTGGTCCCCAGATCAATCAGGCTCCAGCCTGATCGGTCACCAGACCAATCAGGCTGCTTCCAGTGAGGAAACTTTAATCAGATCCTAGGTCTTGGATCGGTCACCGAACCATTCAGGAGCTGATCAGCGGGGGAACTCAACTCACTGTGTGCTCCCTGATCGGTCACCAAACCGATCAAGAGCTGTGCAGTGAGTGAAACGCATACTCCCTGATCGGTCACCAGACCGATCAGTCATCGCTGGATCGGTCAGCAGACCAATCCATGAAGGAGCACCGTGCCAACTTCCCTGATCGGTCACCAGACCGATCCAGGCAAGTCCAAATGCACTCTAAGTCACGAGAACAAGTCTCCATGCCTTCTCTGACTCGTGTCATGCCCAGCTTCACTCACTGGGACTTCAACCTAGTCTTCCAAGCTAGGACCTGGCTTCACTCACCAGGGTTTCGGTCACCCGACTTCACTCACTGGGACCCGGCTTCACTCACCGGGATTTCAACCTAGCTTCACTCACTAGGATTTCAATCACCTGGCTTCACTCACCAGGACCCGGCTTCACTCACCGGGATTTCAATCACCTGGCTTCACTCACCAGGACCCGGCTTCACTCACCGGGATTTCAATCACCTGGCTTCACTCACCAGGACCCAACTTCACTAACCATGATTTCCATCATCTGGCTTCACTCACCAGGACCCGGCTTCACTCACAGGGATTTCCATCACCTGGCTTCACTCACCAGGACCCGGCTTCACTCACCGGGATTTCCTCCAACCTAGCCCTCCAGGCTAGGACCTGACCCTCCAAGCCAGGACTTTTTCACCTAACCCTCCAAGTTGGGACTTTTCACCTAACCCTCCAAGTTAGGACTTTTCACCTAGCCCTCCAAGCTAGGACTTTTCACCCAACCCTTCCGAATTAGGACTTTTCAACACCTAACCTTCCAAGCTAGGATTTTCCAATCACTCCGTGCCTAATCCCCGATTAGGACTTAATCATAATCATAGTCATAAACCTAAACTAAAATCGATGTCAACACCAAAACAACAATCAGGGTCAGACTGCATCAACAATCTCCCCCTTTTTGTTGTTTGACAATCCAATTTTATGTTTAGGGATTCTCAATCAATTTTCTCAGATTTAGAATTATAGGGGAATCAGGATCCTTCCCCTACAACATGATCATCCTAAACTTAACCAACCACACTCTCCCCCTTTGTCGAACACCGAAAAGGGTCTAGAGGGGCTGTTAAGTTTAATCATACTCCCCCTCAACCAAGGGTCTCTCCCCAAACCCACAATAATCAAAGGACAATTTTTGAATTGCATATGAGGGGCATATACCATAAATGTATCATGACAACAATGTATATGCATCATACAACAATAAGTGTAAATTTTTGAATTGCATATGAAAACATATACCAAATAATATCATGGTCAAGTATGTATATGTTTCATATAACAAGTAAAGAATGCATCTGTATCTGATATAAAGTCCTGATGGGTCTCCATGACCGATCAGGTTCGTTGATTACTGGATACAGAAATATTTTGATTAGTCTGGGGAGTGATCAGATTTCAGAAAAATTTCTGAACCTCCGATACAATCCTGATCAGACTGCATTGACAATTTGCATTCCGTAACAGTGAAGTAGACTCTATTAATATTCGATATTTCAGAAAAATTTCTGAAACACGACATTAAGAATAAGAGTCATGACTCAAACAAACCCTTCCTTATGAATTTGAACATTCCAACATAGGTTTGTATCATATCAGTATTTAGGTTTTGTTTCAAGTACCACTTGAACAAATTTGTACTTCCTTAGTACCAAGATTGTACCAATGGAGGATCAAATATGTTTCAATTGTAATTGGTTTGTATCAGATTTGTTAGGAGTATGATCATTAAACTAATACAATTCGATGCAAAGTGATCAGTCTGGAAAGTTTTTGGATCAAATTGGAACGATCCGGGAGTTCCTTGATCAGAGTTGATCTGATCGGTCACTGGACCGATCAGAGTGATCCTTGATCGGTCAGTGGACCGATCAGGTTTGATGCAGAATGGTTTTTCAGTTTCAGAAACAAAATTTTAGAAACTGTGAAATCAACTTTGTTTCAAATCTCAACCATTCCTAAACCCTAATTCAATTGGTTTTAATTTGTTTGATCCTAAGAAGAGTTTCCCTTATTAAAAATAAGCAACATGATTTATGTCCCTTAACTAAGGTTTATTCCCCATCAAGAATTTCTATGAATTACCGAAAACAGATTTGTATCAAAGCATGATGAGTATGTTCTTAAGAATGAACTTGAGTCCCAAGAACAGATTTATATCAAGGCATGATCAGTGGGAAAACAAACAAGTTATAGATAGAACCTTAGTTTGATACAAAGAAAGCATTAACCCAAACAACTTAAGTAGTGAATGTTAAAGCTCATGTTCTTTGTTTGGTGATGCCTTATTAGTACAAACTATGTATTAATCCTTGTTCTTTAGCATGCATTCATACAATAAAATCATGGCACACTCAGCTAGGTTCAACTCCAAAAATATTTAGAATCAATATATGATCAAACAAGTCATGGACCTTGAATACTAAATTTTGAAACATGATGTTCTTAACCAAAGTTGTAATAATACACATTCAAGAAAATTTCAGCTTGCTTGAATCAAATTAGCATCAATATTTGATTAAATTCCAAAACATGATTGTATCAAGTGAGTATTAAGTTTTCATGGTTCCAATCAAGTTTGTGTCAAAATGAAGCATAGTATAATGTCGATAGGAATCTATTCATGCTCCTTTGATCACAATGAATTCCTCATCATAAATTTGTACTTTATTAATAAGAAAATTCACAAACATGTATCTACTTAACTATGGATCACAAAAATCATGAAGTTGTCTAAATTTATGAAATGTAGGTAATCCCAAAGAAAAACCTAATTTTAGACCTCTTGTTGTGGTGAATGACAATTCATCTCAATTCATGGGTTTGGAGCACCCAATATCAACCACCCATGTTGATAGATGCTCCCCCTCAAATAATGCTTATACAATTCTAAATATGGAGGTTTTAGGTACCCAAATTTTGGGACCTAATGTATCAATAATGAAGGACTTAGGCACCCATGCTTTAGTCATTTTCTTTTTAACTTTTTGGACCCTAGAATCATTTGATGATCTACAATGGGTTCTTGACATTAAAGATATGACACTAGGTTCTTTATGTTGGTAACCCAAACCAACCTTGTTGCACATCGCCCTTTGTGAGTTGAGTATCATATCTAATGTTTTAGAGCTTGTTAAAAACTTCTCAAGAACATTCTTGAGGTTTTCAACTTCGCTCTTCAAGTTCTTATTTTCATCCTTAAGGGATTTATCATGCAAATCATTAATGTCCTCAACCTTAAGGGATTTCAATTCTTTTTCTTCCAACCTTAATGCTTTGACTTTGGCCTTAGATTTCTTAAGCATTTTTGTCAAGCACGCTATTGTTCTATAGCATTTGTCTAACTCCGGAGAGATTACCTCTTCATCATCCGAAGATGATGAAGACGCAGTTGAGGAGCTTGAAGATTCATCACTGCTTCCTTCACTTGAATTCTCTACTGCCATGAAAGCAAAATGATGGAAGTTCTTCTCCTCCTCTCACTACTAGAATTTTTGCATTCAACAACACATAATCGACAATGGTTTTTTGATAAAGTGTTGTCTTATGTCAATTTAACAACAGTTTTAGTATTAACCGTTGTTGTTGTTGGTCTGTATACGTAAAAAGACAACATTAATAACAAAATGTTGTCATATGTATACTCAACGACAACAGTTATAAAATAACTATTGTCTATAGGCGGGATTTACAACAACTGATGTGATAAACTGTTGTCTATTATGACAATAGACAACAGTTATATTAAACTGTTGTTGTTGTATTGTTGTGATGTTCAAGCAATAAACAAAATCAATGGTGGATATCCAACTGTAAAAAAACAACGAACTATTGAATCATCATTCTCTTATTTTTCGATCCTTAATCATCTTTTTTCTCGTCGCACAAACCCCTAATCTTTTCTCTTCCTCGCCCGCCAACCATCCAAACCCCCGACCATTTCCGCTTCACTCACACAAACCCCTCGTAGCCACGAGTCGACGCCTCTCCCCCTTCTTCATCGCCCGAGTCTAAGGAAGCCCCGAGAGCGGCGCTTCCTTTCACCCTCGCGAGGTGAGCCCCGACTCCTCTCGCTCTCTTCTTCTTCATCGCGCAAGCAAGGAGGCGACGCCTCCTCACTTACCTTTTCTTCTTCCTCGACCGCGTGCCCTAGCTACTGACGCCCAGGCAAGCAGTACCCTGCGTCAACACCGCATCTTCATCGCTAGCTACGACAAGCGAATTGCTCCTTCCCGACTGAGTGCCACTGCCAGCGGCCCTCCTAGTGAGTTGAGATCGCTATTGATTGTTTTTGGTACCGTGAGTTGGAGCTAACCTAGTCCTCTTCCTAGGGATTTCTAGAAATTAGGGCTCTTGCATGTGGCTGGGTTTCTTCTGATTGAAATAGAAATGGGCAGAGGAAAACTTGGTGTGTGGATTTTCAGGTAAGGCTTGGTTGTGATCTTCATTCTTGGATGTTTCCCTTTGGATTCCCAAACTTGTACGTGAGCTCTATTAGATTCCCAAATTACATTAGCTAGGTTTAGTTGAGCTTTGATCATTTCTTTTATGTAGGACCCAACTAATTCCTTGATAATTTCATTCATTCACTAACTGTTGATGAGTTTGAAACTAAGAACATTGTCCAGTAGAGCATAATTTTCTGCCAACCCTATTAGTAGTTTACAAGTAGATTTATAACATCTTATGCTCTTTGGTTTGTTGTGTAAGACTTTGCTATTCAGACAAAAACTAATAATTTGTTTGTAGATATATTTTGTAACTTTATTTATTACTCTGTAAGAAATTATATTTAATGTAATGAAAATGTTTAAGGATCTAAATGTTACTATACTAATATAGGCTTTGGATGTACTTCAATAGTAAAAGACAACCAACCACAAGTTTGTTTGTTTGTTACTCACAACAGTTGTTAATCTGATGACAAAACACCTTTGAAATATCACGCAAACTAATTTATTTGTTTTCAGTCTCAAATATCGTGTGTTTGCACATCCTTTTCTATCACATAATGACCAAATTGAAGCCAAAAAGCTAAAAGAAAAGGTTATTGCCAGTGTCTATCTTCCTGCTAGTGGATGTATGCAAATTGGATAAGTTACTATCCAGTTCAGTGGAAGGAGATTCAAGCAAAGTTAAGATTTTCTATAATAGAAATATATATCTTCAAAAGATTGCTTCAAAAATGGGGCCATGTTCTCCATGAATGCAACAATGACTAATTAATCTGATATCTTGTTTTAATTGACGAATGAGCCTGTTAATTAAACTGAGATCAGAAGACTTTGGCTAGACAAAAGCTAGGAGGCCTTTGAACTGATAGCAATATATCAAATTACTATAAGGTTAAACCAGATCTTGCTAATGTAGCTGCTAAAGTGGGGATATATATTGGACTATTATAGACTACTAACTACTGAAACTACTAACTCTTAACTACCATTGGACTATTATAGACTACTAACTACTGAAACTACTAACTGAAAATGGTTAAAACAAAGTATCAATCAGGAGTTAGGGAAGAAACTTAGTAAAGGTTTTCTCTTAAACAAAGTAGTAGTGATCACTATCATAGTAGATCAATGGATAAAGTATGATGTGCATATAAATTGAGATTCTAAAGACTTGTCTATTAAACAACATTAATCTCCATTAATATTTAACAATCTAAATCGTGTAAAACATGCTTGATTTATCTTCTAGAAATTTTTAAGCAAACATGGTTCACTGATTGACAAAATAGTTGTGGGACAAATGAGTTCGACGCTAAGTTCTGCTCTTCATGTGGGATGACATCAAAGTGGATATGATGACTTTGTTTAATGAATTCCATGGTGGTTCCACCATATCAGCTTCTTGAACTTTATTAATATTGCCTTGGTGCAAAAGATGGATGGAGCCAATAGTGCCTCAGATTTCAGGCAAAAGCCTCGAGAACTCGATGGTTAAGCTAATACTTCTTAGGCTATTGTTTCTTTGAGCTAGTGGCTTAGGTACTGAAACAAAACCATTGACACTCAACTCAAATTAAAGAAGATAAATAAATATATATGCACATATAAGATTCCTTTCAGTGGCTACTGGAATGAGTTTTTCTTGTTCAGTAATAATACTTTACATGGACAATGACATTATCTGTTCTTGCATTACTTGTGGCTCTCTTGGCAACAAAAAAAACAATGCACAGTGTGAGTCAAACTACGGATGGAGAAGATGGAGAAGCATGCAGTCGCTTTCCTTTTTCCATCTCATTCGACGTCTCTTATAGTTGTAGAAGACCATCAACAATTAATCAGTGCTGCACTTCTTCCCTTTCAGGATGATGGGTTCAGTGAAATTAATCTTGAGGAGCATCTTGAGGACTTTGAGGAACAAGATGGGGCTTTGGTCATTGTTCCTGGTGGCCTCTGCACCAATCATGCAGGTCCTTCTCATTGGGATGCTGGGAGCATTTTTTGCATCAGGTTATGCCACTGCTCCGAGAGACATGAATAAGGTAATTCTTCAACACTAGAGGTTTTCATTATTTTGTAAACTCACCGTTTGCTGTTTAACTAGATCGTGTTTTCAATCTTCACACCATCTCTGACATTTGCTAGTCTATCGAAAACTGTCACTTTTGAAGAAATCAAATCTTGGTATGTACGCCACAGTTGTGCTTCTGAGCATCTAAAGTTTTGTTCTTGAGAAATCATTAATGCTAACATAATTGCTGTCTTCTGAAGGTGGTTTATGCCTGTCAATCTTGGGATTGTATTCCTCTTTGGGGGAATCCTTGGTTGGATTGTTGTCAAACTCTTGAAGCCACCGGAGCATCTCGAGGGCCTTGTAGTGGCTACATGCTCTTCAGGTAATCTTTCACATCTCAGTTTGCACACATTTTATTGGTACTAATCCTTAATAGTGTATCAATGAAGGTAACTTAGTATGTACTGATCCTTAATATTGTATCAATGAAGGTAACTTAGGCAACCTGATGCTGATCATCATCCCAGCGGCTTGCCTAGAGAAAGGCAACCCATTTGACGATGAGACAATGTGCAGTGTCCGTGCCCTCTCTTATGTTTCCTTCTCCATGGCGGTAAGATGCTTTTTGAGATTTAATCACCAGTGAAGATATTCTCTAAACGGTATCATAATGCAGCTTGGAGGGTTCCACATCTGGGCATACACTTACAGTCTCATTAGGAAGGATGGTAAAGCGTGCCATGCGAACCAATCAGAAAGCCATGGATTTGCTACTAATGGAGTTAATCTGATGAAGGAAGTAGCAGAAAACAAACTTGTGAGTAACACTAATGATGCCCAACAGTGTTTATTAAATTTGTGAGTAACACTAATAACGCCAATAGTATAAGACTTTGCATATCTTTTTTGTTTGTTTGTTTGTTAGTTTGTTATTTTTGTTGTTTGTTGATACATATCTTCATGGATCATTTTTTATTGGACATATGCATTTAATAGAATAACTAATTAGAGTGTTTGTTCTCTTTTTTCCAGCTGCAGGGACTTGTTCGTGATCATGTTCGAAGACCATTAATCTGACATTCCAAGCTATAATTTTTGTGATTTGAACTTCATTGTAAGTTTAGTTGGGTCAGAATTATATATAATTTGAACTCTTATAATTTGGGTCAGAAGATACTTTAGTGGTTTCGTCTGTAGAAAGGTTTTTGGACAAAAGATACTTTTGTGGTTTCGTCTGTAGAAAGGTTGTGGTGGATCTTTATTGTAAATATGTTGATGATGTTTGATATATATAGTTTTTGTTTCGAGGTTAAATTATTGCCTTTTAATTGAAAATATCTTTGTTGTCAAATTGGTATGAAACTGTTGTGGAACAGTACAAACGCACAACAGGTTTTTTTAAAGCTAAACTGTTGTTGTAGATAAACGACAACAGTGCTATATAATAAAAGACAACGATGAATTCGGTATACGACAACAATTAAACACCGTTGTTAAAACTCATCTAAATGACAACAGTGAAAACCCTAAACGACAATAGTGATAAACTGTTGTTATTGATATACGACAACAGTTATAAAACTGTTATCGAATATAATAAAAGATAACAGTGAAAAACTGTTGTCAAAATGTTGTCGAATGTGATATACGACAACAGTGAAAAACTATTGTCAAACTGTTGTCGTAGACCAAACGACAACAGTGATTCACTGTTGTCGTAGACCCCTCCTTTAACAACATGGCCTTTAACAACAGTGGTATTTGGCATACGACAACAGTGATTCACTGTTGTTGAATGCATTTTTTCTAGTAGTGTCTTCATTCTTCTTCTCCTTTCTTTTATTACCTATCACACAAGTAAACCCTTTCTCTTTTGGGCTTGTGTTAGAGATCTCGTGTAGCTCCATCTCACAAAACAAATCCTCTAACTTAACAAAAGATAAGTCCTTGCAAACCTTGTAAGCATCCACCATAGATGACTACAAAGTATTCCTAGGGAAGGCTTTGAGTACATACCTCACTAGGTCTCTGTTTTCTACCTTTTCATCAATGGAGTGGAGACCATTCAATACTTCTTTGAATCGACAATGAAACATACTTACAGTTTCATTTTCTCCCATGGTGAGACTTTGGAGTTGGTTGAGAAGGAGGTCCTTCTTGGCTGTCCGGGTTTCATGAGTTCCTTCATGGAGCTCAATAATCTTATTCCATAGATCTTTAGCACTTGTGAAAGGACCCACCTTGACCAACTGATCCTTGGTCATCCCACATTGCAAGGTGACAATAGCATTGGCATTGGCTTCCCCCTTTTTGACTTGCTCAGCCGACCAACTCGAAAACTCAAGCTCATTTCCTTCATGATCCTTTGGAGGGGAGAAACCCTCCTTCACTGAGAACCATATGCTCATGTTGGTTTTGAGGTAGAACTCCATCCTTGACCTCCAATATAGAAAATCAGTGTCGTCGAGGAATGGAGGTCTTTTTGTGCTGTAACCTTCTCCTCCCACAGCCATCTTGTTGTAGGCTCTCAGATGTTAAGCCGTGAATAGAGCCCCAAGCTCTGATACCACTTGTTGGAACTTGGATGGCTAGAGAGGGGGGGTGAATATAGCCAGACACTTAAACGCTTGTTCTTTGCAAACTTCTGCGATCAGGGTTAGCAGCAACGGAAACAAAAACACAGAAGCAGAAATGAAGAACAGCAAATAAAACACAGGGAAAGCAAACCGACGCTAACTCCTCGATATACAAGGTTCGGGGATAACATGCCCCTCCTCCTTGACGTGCCCTTAAGGTGGGCGATCCCTTGATCATCGGCAGATCAAGCCCCAGTGAACACCGGATAAGATAGAGCCTCCTTCTCGGTGGAGAAACCTCTCCACAGATCTCACAAATGGTTGAGCTTGAGTACAAGAGATCACACAAGAAGGAACACTCATAAAGATCTCACAGGAATGCAATAAGATCACTCAAGCACAAAGCAACAGAGAGCACGAACACAGCCCAACCAAACTCCCCAAGTTTCTGTCTTGTTAGCCTCAGCTCCTCTGCTTCCAGCTTCGTCTCTTAAGCTCCTGCTCAACGTCGCCAGCTCCATCAGCACCACTGACCCACACTCCTCCAGCTGAGCCTCCGTCAATTGCCAGCCGCGCCTTTGTAAGTTGCCAGTTACGCCAGACGCCGTTGAGACCTGAAAACACAATAGATCCAAACCTGCTCAATAGAAAGTCCTTCATTGACCCTCCTTGAGTATTTGAATCCTCCTGTGTCACCTGCACACTTCAACAGAAGCTTAGCAAATCAATATCAAATGAAATCAGCAAGTAGCAAAGAATCGGCAGTGAAAACAGACGCGATCAGAGCTTCTGACAACGTATTTGAATTAAAGTTCTGCGCCTGATCGGTCACCAGACCGATCAGGAAGGACCCTAATCGGTCACCAGACCGATCCAGCAGTCTTTTGCATATTCCTGATTGGTCCCCAGATCAATCAGGCTCCAGCCTGATCGGTCACCAGACCAATCAGGATGCTTCCAGTGAGGAAACTTTAATCAGATCCTAGGTCTTGGATCGGTCACCGAACCGTTCAGGAGCTGATCAGCGGGGGAGCTCAACTCACTGTGTGCTCCCTGATCGGTAACCAAACCGATCAAGAGTTGTGCAGTGAGTGAAACGCATACTCCCTGATCGGTCACCAGACCGATCAGTCATCGCTGGATCGGTCAGCAGACCAATCCACGAAGGAGCATCGTGCCAACTTCCCTGATCGGTCACCAGACCGATCCAGGCAAGCCCAAATGCACTCTAAGTCATGAGAACAAGATTCCAGCCCTTCTCTGACTCGTGTCATGCCCAGCTTCACTTACTAGGACTTCAACCTAGCCTTCCAAGCTAGGACCTGGCTTCACTCACCAGGGTTTCGGTCACCCGACTTCACTCACCGGGACCCTGCTTCACTCACCGGGATTTCAACCTAGCTTCACTCACTAAGATTTTAATCACCTGGCTTCACTCACCAGGACCCGGCTTCACTCACCGAGATTTCAATTACCTGGCTTCACTCACCAGGACCCGGCTTCACTCACCGGGATTTCAATCACCTGGCTTCACTCACCGGGATTTCAATCACCTGGCTTCACTCACCAGGACCCAGCTTCACTCACCAGGATTTCGATCACCTGGCTTCACTCACCGGGATTTCCATCACCTGACTTCACTCACCAGGACCCGGCTTCACTCACCGGGATTTTCATCACCTGGCTTCACTCACCAGGACCCGGCTTCACTCACCGGAATTTCCTCCAACCTAGCCCTCCATGCTAGGACCTGACCCTCCAAGCCATGACTTTTTCACCTAACCCTCCAAGTTGGGACTTTTTACCTAACCCTCTAAGTTAGGACTTTTCACCTAGCCC
This sequence comes from Boesenbergia rotunda, assembly GCA_024364735.1. Classification (NCBI taxonomy): domain Eukaryota; kingdom Viridiplantae; phylum Streptophyta; class Magnoliopsida; order Zingiberales; family Zingiberaceae; genus Boesenbergia; species Boesenbergia rotunda. The sequence goes on along the minus strand of JAGFNQ010001537.1, from coordinate 1,336,519 downwards.
TCCAAGCTAGGACTTTTCACCCAACCCTTCCGAATTAGGACTTTTTAACACCTAACCCTCTAAGCTAGGATTTTCCAATCACTCCGTGCCTAATCCCCGATTAGGACTTAATCATAATCATAATCATAAACCTAAACTAAAATCGATATCAACACCAAAACAACAATCAGGGTCAGACTGCATCAAAAATAGGAATAGGAGACATTCAAATATTCGAATGTGTTAGAATTTCAAATGTCCTTCTAGTTAAGGGGATGACTTTTAATCTCCTAAGTGTCAGTCAATTGTGTGACATGGGATACACAATTGATTTTCAACCAAGTCAATGTCTAGTTAGACAACATGACACCTTGGACACGGTACTAGTAGGAGCAAGAGTAGACAATATTTATCAAGTTATATTTAAAAGTGCTACTAATGCTTTTGCTAAGTGTCTCATGTCAAAAGAAGAAGAGTCCACCCTTTGGCACCGGAGGCTAGCACATGTTAACATGAAGAACATTCGGAAGTTGGCCAACAAGGGATTAGTTTGTGGCTTACCAAGCATCATGTAACGCCCGCTTTTTTTTTCTTTCCATAAAGCGGCGCTACGTTAACATACTTAAGGCATGTAGACATCATAAGGCAGCGGAATAACTTTAACTTATACATGCCCTACTAACATTCTTAACATAATGACATAGGAACCTTGGCATATTGACTTCATACTTAAACATCATATCATGTCATATCATGTCATACTTAACATCACCTCATAGAATTCCATAAGTCATTATTCAAGCATTCAAGCAACCAAAGTAAAGTTCTAGCATAAACGGTAAACATAGGATTTCCTGGGCCAAGTCACTACCACACACATGCGTTCTTGCCCTCCTGCTGCTTCCATTATTGTCCCCTTGAATGATCTGCGGTATAAGGAAAATAAGACTATAAGCACACAGGCTTAGTAAGACTCTTTCCTACTCACAAAAACCATTCATCATCTCATAATGAGCACATGAATCATTAACATACTTGGTGCTCTACTTAGAACATAACATCTTGGATCACTTATCAAATACATAGCATGTCATGAACATAAACATAAGTGAACATTCTTAAGCATGGCATGATACATGGCATAAACATAAACATAAACATAGTAAACATTCTTAAGCATGACATGATACATGACATAAACATAAACATAGTAAACATTCTTAAGCATGGCATGATACATGGCATAAACATAGTAAACATTCTTAAGCATGACATAATACATGGTATAAATATATCATAATAACCATTCCTAGCATGGCATAATTCATGGTATAAACATGTCTATAAGGTGTAAACCAACCTGTATGACATAAACATCGACATACTTCCTATCATAGCATATAAGCATCTTCTTAACATAATTATGACATAGATCATTTACTTTCATGCATATTTCATAACATGAGCATAAGCATAAACATTATTAGCATAGCATAATGCATAACATGAATGAATGCATGAGTGGAATGCATATACATAAGGATGCTTAACTTTTAAAAACATACTTTTAAATGTTTAAACATAATCATCATATCTGTTGGATCGAGAGATGCGATAGACGGGGGGTGAATGTCGCAAATCGTTCGGATTTCGTAAAGAGCAATTGCGTAGCGGAATAATTAAAATTAGACAATGCGAACACCAAGATTTTTACTTGGTTCGGAGCCTGGGTCGACTCCTACTCCAAGGCCCACGGTCGTTGACCGTTTTCTGCGGGCAATTCTATAAGTTCGTAAACCAGTTTACAATTATTGAATACAGAATAAGTGCAGTAAACTTATACAATAAGAAGTATGCTCTTCTTTTACCGACGTCCGGAGTAGATCGAAGATTTCGGGGCAGCGGGACGTCGTCGGCTCGAGTTGGGAAGTATCTGGAGCAAAGTACGAGAGCAAAAGAGCGTGGAAGTGTCTGAAGAATTGATTACTGAAGAAGAGGGTCGAGGGTCCTTTATATAGGGCTGGGGGCGCCCGGGATGCTCGGGGCGCCCCCCCCCCCCATGTGGCTTGTGATCCGGCGTGCTCTCGGTCGTGACTGATCGCTTCGACTTCGGGATAACAGTTGACTGAGGCGCCCGACGCGCGCGGGGCGCCCGGGTTGACCGGTTAAGGCTTCATCTTCTTCGCGAGGGTGAGCCGCTGCAGCTGCCAGTGGCGTGGCACAGTGGGCGCCCGCGACACGCGGGGCGCCCGATTCGCGCGGGGGCGCCCGAAACATCCGGGGCGCCCCCAAATGTGCTGCTGTCGGGGCTTTACTTGCTCTGCTGACTTTGGGTTGACTCTGGGGCGCCCGAAACATCCGGGCGCCCTGCTCAGCTGCTGCCTCACTCCTTTGAGGCTCTCTGAGCTGCAGAAACACAGTCCTTCGGTCCTGCATCCAGGGTTAGTCCAAAATAGCAATTAATAAGTTAATTTACACAGCCTTGGCTGTCTTGGTTCTGACTTTGGGTCTCCAAAATGGAGCCCTAGGTCGAACCGACGCCTAATGTTCCCTCAAGGGGAACGCGTCCTCACCTACTCCTCTCGGGAGAATTTACCTGGTGCCAACCGGATCCTCCAGTTGGACTTTTGCCCAGCAGCCCTTCGCCAGGTCTTGAGTTTCGCCCAGCAGCCCTTCGCCAGGATTTGGTTTTTGCCCAGCAGCCCTTCGCCAGGTCTTGAGTTTCGCCTGCAGCCCCAGGATTGTTCGCCTAGCAGCCCTTCGCCAGGACTTGGTTTCGCCTAGCACCCTTCGCCAGGACTTGGTTTTCCCAGCAGCCCTTCGCAGGATGGTTCGCCTAGCAGCCCTTCGCCAGGACTTGGTTTTCGCCTAGCAACCCTTCGCCAGGACTTGGTTTCCTGACAGCCCATCGTCAGGTGCCTAGCATCCCTTCGCTAGGACTTGGTTTCCTGCACTCTCAAGCAGCATTGTTAGACAACATATAACCCTTAACTTTGAATCCTTTGCCAATATCAAAACAAGGTTCGATCTGGTGCTTCCTGCACCAACAATCTCCCCCTTTTTGATTATGGCAACACAATTCAAAGTTAAGGAAAAAGATAACAGTTTAAGCATAAACGTTAAGACTAATAAAACATATCAATTCGTAACAGTCTAAACCCAAATGTAATTTGAACAGTGAAAAGAGAGAGAGAAAAATTTTAAAAAATTTCTCATGCTCATTCTCCCCCTGAATAATTAACTTAACTCTTAACTTTGACCTTTCCTCCCCCTTTGACATATATCAAAAACAAGCATGGGTGAGCAAGGTATCTAACAGTGAGTTTTTCTAAGTGCTTCATGTTTTTGACAAAGTATTTCAAAAACACAGTAAAAATATTTTCAAAACTTTTTACACTTAGATAATTTTCAAGTATAAATCAAGTACTTTTTGAGAAGTTTTGAAAAAATTAAGTGTCAGGTACTTGGTTTAAAAACAGTTAAGTACTAAACCCATTTAACTACTTGAAATAAATTTTTGAAAGGAATTGTTAAGTATTTAGAAATAATTTTTGAAAGAAATAGTTAAGTACTTGGGAAAAAAATGTTAAGTACTTAAGTTAAAAAAAAAAATTAAGTACTTAAATTGCTTTAAAAAATAAAAAATTAAGTACTTAAGTTAAATTTTGATTCCCTCTTTTCTTTCCTATCTCTCCCCCTTAATGTTAAATTCTTCTCCTTAGACCATTTTTAAGTCCAATTCAAAAAATATTTTGAAGGAAGTCTTAAGGAGAGTATTTGTGTATCAGAGCCTATGAATTTTGAAAGCATGAAGATACTTAGAATAATTTTGAAGGCATAAAAAAACTTAAATTTCTAGATTAACTTCATTTTGAAAAAAAATGTATTTGTAGGCAAATCTTTAAAAGCTTTACGCACTTTGAACATTTTTGCCTTGAAAAAAATATTTGTACTTTTGGAAACATTATATTTTGAAAAATAGCAGTACTTTTTGAAAGATATTATGCATTTTTGAAGACATAAGTACTTTTGAAATAAATTATGATTTGAAATTCATAAGTACTTTTACAAAAGTATTTAGACTTTGAAAGATATAAGTAATTTTGAAAAGACTTAGACTTTGAAAAGTATAAGTAATTTTTGAAAAGGATTATGCATTTTGAACACAAAATATTTTACTTGACTAGGTTTCTTTTCCAGTCTGACACAATCCTAGGAAACCTTGTTGACTACAAGGACATTTTCCTAAGTGTCCTGGAAAATTTTCTCCAACCCAAGTAAATATTATAAAATTAATTTCATAAGCCACAAGAATTTTGTAAAATAATAGTATTTTGACAGAAAAATTATTTAAGTTTTCAAAAGGATTTTGAACTTGCAGTGCATGAAAACATATAATTTTGAAAATGTTCAATAATTCTTTTAATTTCATCTCCCCTAAACTTGACCCAGTCCTAGGAAGCTTGTTGACTACAAGCGATCTTCCTCTGAGTTTTAGGGTTTGATTTAAATTATAAGAATTATCTAATAACTTCAAAACAAATAATTACCAAAAAAAATTTCAGAAATTCTTCTTTTGAATCAAACTCCCCCTAAATTTGACACATCCTAGGAGTCCTAGTAGATCATGAAGTGGACCTTCCTCTGTGTCTTTAGGGTTTATTAAAAACAAAAGAATAATTTTGAATAATCTTCTGAGTATGAAACTTTCAAGGAGATAAATTTTTGACACCTCAATTTGAAGTAATAATAATAACACAGTTTTTGAAAAGAAATATTTTGAAATGATAATAATTTTTCAAAGAGATAGTAATATACCAAGAATTTTGAGTAATTTTTGAAGGCCTTATTCTGAAATGATACTAAATCAGGTTTTGAGACTAAATCTAAAAAGAACTCCCCTTGTATTCGACTTATCTTAACTTTATCTAAGTGCTTGAAGGGTCTTTAGCATTAACTAGGTTTGACCATGTTTGACTCAGTTGACTAAGGTTTAACCATGTTAATCATGGTTTGACTATGTTGAAATTATTCTCTGAATGAAAACACAACATAAAAGAATTTTTAATTTGAACTTAATTTTCCTGTCTCACCCAATCTAGAGTTTTCAAACAGTTAGCCTTAAAAGTTCTTGTGAGACAGGTTTGAAGGTAAAAATAATTTTAAAAAAATGTTTAGCTTTGAAAAAGAATAAAAAAAAATGTTTATTTTTGAAAAAGTATAATTGACTTCGAAGACAGATTTGAATTTGAAAAAGAGTGATTTTGAAAAAAAAAATTTTGAAAACAGGTTTGAATCTATAATTATTTGAAATTTGTGTTAGATTCGAATTTGACATAAGATAATTTGAATTTGAATTTCAGAAATTGGCTTCCAGGTCTTGGCGAGGCACTAGGCCTTCTTTGGCCGTAGCTTTATGGGATCATCCACCCTTTCCTAGACAAAGCCTTTTAATGAAATTTCATTTTCAAATTAAATTAGGTCATTTTCTGGTCTAACTAGCTTGGGTCTTGGATCGGTAGCTTCGGCTGGTTTCACCAGTCTAAAGAGACCAAGTAGACTTGATCTTATTAGAGTTGGTTTCGCCAACGTACTATCATCTCACCTCCTCCCAATACTATGTTTTCAAATTTCAAGTAATTGGTTAAGTCCTTAAGCTATCTAGTCCTATGAATAGCCAAGACAAAACTTCAGATAATGTCATAGTGAGGAGAAATTTCTGGATTTTCTAAGTTTGCAAAATTATTAATCAGTTTTTCTTGTATATCAATTTTAATTTTCAAAGTCTCATTTTCTTGTCTTAACATTTTGAATTTTGACTTTGCTAATATACATGATTTCATCAAGTTATCTAAGCATGCATCCATATCTAAATTTGACCAAGGGAGATTAATTAAACTATCAGTGTTCAAGGTAAAAGTGGATTTGTATATAATTACAGTTACCCATCTTGGTTGGTTGCCCTGGATCTTTGTAGCTTTTATCTGTGCATTCCTCTTTGTAATGCCCAACCTCCTGACACTTGAAGCATTGGATGCGACTCTTGTTCTTTCGTGCTTTTGGAGCTCGTTCCTTTGTCGCCGTTGGTGGTATCGTTTGAATCTTTCGAGTAGGACACTTAGTTTGGTAGTGCCCTCTCTCCCTGCATATGTAACAAATTATATGATTTTTAAAATTCAAATTTGTAATTTTACCTTTTGATTCCTTATTAGGAATCTCCCCCTTAATTGTTGCTGTCTCGGATCTAAATTCATCTTCTGATTCCGTGTCTGAGTCAGACTTGGGTACCGGTTGAAGCTCCTTCTTTGGTGGTTCTCTTGGAGTTTTCCCTGCAAAAGTTATACCTTCCTCGACTATTGCAGTATTAGCTTGATTATTTGATTCTAATTTAGAAAAGAATTTGAAATTGGTTACCATGTCAGTCAGTTCGTCGTCTGATTCTGCTGGTTCGATTTCGACTCTAGGTTCAGGTTCAGACTCTGACTCGGCTGTCTGTGCTTGGACCGAGAGTGCGAGATAACTTACCTGATCTTCTTCTTCATTTGAGATTTCCTGATGAAGATTGATCAATTTCTCCCAAATTTCTCTAGCACATCCAAATGAACCGACTAGCTTGAGTTGTTCGTTGGTTAGACCGCATTGAAGAATTGCAGTTGCTCTTGCATCAGTCTCAATTTGGTTGAGGGTTGGTTCATCCAGTTTGTCCCATGCAATTGATCGTCCATCTTCTGTAGGGGGGTGGAACCCTGTTTGAATGATCGTCCATATGTCCATATGGGTCTTTAGATGGAACTCCATTTGACTTCTCCAAGAATTGAAGTTTTCACCGGAGAAGAGAGGTGGACGAATGCTGTTCCATTCTCGATTGGTCATTTAAAAACCCTTGCACACAACAGAATTAACCGAAATGTACCAAGACTTGGTCTTGGATTAGTAGTGCGGGAGAAGAGAGAAAAAAAATTGCCCAAAAAATTGCACTAATTTCGAGGCAGAATAATAATAAAATAATATAAAAATTTGAGACAAAATTTTGGGAAATGAATATTCTGATTAATGGTGAAAATAAGATTTAAAAGATTGCTCGAATTAAAGTGGCACGAATTTTGAGAAATAACATTAAAATAATAATAAAAAATTTATTGATAAATTTTTAAGAATTGTTCGTTTTATTAATTCAGACTTATGGTGAAAAGATGACAATTCAAAATTGAAAAAGGTGTACGAGATTGAGTTGCGTTGATTAACAAAAAGAAAAAAATAAATTAAAAAATTCGTAAATCCGAAAAAACTTTCAAACTGGTGGTTGCACCAAGTTTGAACTACCCCGCTCTGATACACTTGTTGGATCGAGAGATGCGAGAGGGGGGTGAATGTCGCAAAAT
>JAGFNQ010001537.1:1263346-1327717 GCA_024364735.1 Boesenbergia rotunda | reverse complement strand
GAGGCTCTCTGAGCTGCAGAACATAGTCCTTCGGTCCTGCATCCAGGGTTAGTCCAAAATAGCAATTAATAAGTTAATCTTACACAGCCTTGGCTGTCTTGGTTCTGACTTTGGGTCTCCAAAATGGAGCCCTAGGTCGAACCGACGCCTAATGTTCCCTTAAGGGGAACGCGTCCTCACCTACTCCTCTCGGGAGAATTTACCTGGTGCCAACCGGATCCTCCAGTTGGACTTTGCCCAGCAGCCCTTCGCCAGGTCTTGAGTTTCGCCCAGCAGCCCTTCGCCAAGATTTGGTTTTTGCCCAGCAGCCCTTCGCCAGGTCTTGAGTTTCGCCCAGCAGCCCTTCGCCAGGACTTGGTTTTCGCCTAGCAGCCCTTCGCCAGGACTTGGTTTTCGTTTTCGCCTAGCAGCCCTTCGCCAGGACTTGGTTTTCGCCTAGCAGCCCTTCGCCAGGACTTGGTTTTTGCCCAGCAGCCCTTCGCCAGGACTTGGTTTTCGCCTAGCAGCCCTTCGCCAGGACTTGGTTTTCGCCTAGCAACCCTTCGCCAGGACTTGGTTTCCTGACAGCCCATCGTCAGGTGCCTAGCATCCCTTCGCTAGGACATGGTTTCCTGCACTCTCAAGCAGCATTGTTAGACAACATATAACCCTTAACTTTGAATCCTTTGCCAATATCAAAACAAGGTTCGATCTGGTGCTTCCTGCACCAACAATATCATCATTGGGGTCCCCGGCTTGTACCACATACATACATCATAAGCGCGCATCCCTAGCAAGTCCAAGGTAGCGAGCCCCGACCCACTAGGGTAAGGACAGCATAGTCGGTAGTCCCCGAACCGAGGCGTTCTTAAGGAGCCCATCCCTGTTGCACAGCTCCGGTAGTGCCAGAACCGTGGACAGCATAGTCGGTAGTCCAGAACCGGGGCGTTCTTAAGGTGCCCATCCCTTGGACCCATACTTCGGTCCGGTACAAGCCCATTCATAAAGTAAAATACTTTACATGCTTCATCATTCATAAGACATTCATGGCATCTTTAACATAGCATAACTTGTTACGGCTCAGCCCGTCTACCGGTCCTCACGACTGTCGTACCGTCGACCGTGTCGTTTAGCATATTTATGCCTTAAAGACATAAGCATCATCTTTCATTCATAACATGGCATGCATCTTCTTTCGTAAACATGGCATGCATCATCATTCATAAAACATGGCATTCATCTTCCAACATAAACATGGCATGCATACATACACATCATTCCTATTCCTAGTACTTGCATGATCATAACATAGAAGGTACGCATTGCATTGAACATGGCATGTTTTCATAGATATTTATCCTACTACATAGAGCTTGTATAATCATGATACATAAGGTAACCATTGCATTTCTTGCCTAAGCATGATATCTATCTTAAGCATACATGGTAGGATTTCCATAGCATTCTACCTACCATTCAAATACATGGCATAAAACCTAAGATATACATAATAATCCCTATTAAGCATGGCATCCAATCATAAACATAAAACATAAAACATAGTGCTTAAACATTAGGGTTATGGTGAACATGATTTCTACCACATGTTTGATCCTATACATATAAATACTTTATGGTAAGCATGAAACATCATTCTTTGAACCCTAACTCCACCCCAAACCCTAGATACATGGCTTGGCCGAAACCTATAGGTGGAGTTCCATCAATTTCATAAACATGTACAATAGCATAAGGTAAAGGAACAACCATACATCATCTATGAGACCATAGGAAGTCATTGGGGCTCATGATTAGGGTTAACCCTAACCTTTAGTCCACCTTCCTAGGGCTGGCCGAAACTTATAAGGCCATGGGGCATGGAAAAATTTCATTAAAATCCCCAACCAATCATTAACCATCAATTATATCTTACCATAGGACACTTGGGGCCCTTACTTGAAATAAATCCTAACTTTTACCCTATTAACCCATCTTGGCCGAAACTCATAGGGTCTCTAGGCCATGTGAAAATTCACATAAATCGCCCTCCATCTCCCTTATATCATGATAATACATAAAACATATAGGGTCTCTAGGGCACTCTAAAAATTCTCAAAAATTATATTAAATCTCTAAACATCATAAGGGCACATTAGACAACATGATTTTGATTTTTATCATCATTATAGACCAAGAACCCATGGGGCCGAAACCTACAAGGTTAGGTTCATGGGTTTCCTTTGGTTTTTCTAACATAAACATCACTTACAAAACTTTCATATCATGTTAATCTTTAAGAAAAGCCATTATACCATAGGTAAGGGAGTCTTACCTTGGTTGATCTTGATTATAAACCTTAGATTTGAGAGAAGGATGGAAATCTTGTTGCCTCTTGACCACCCTTAGCCCTTGTACTCTTGTGAAAATCTTAGATTTTGGAGATGAAGCCTTGGTGGAAATTTTTCCAAGGGAGATCCTCTCCTTGAAGTTTCGGCTAGAATGAGGAGGGAGGAGGGGAGCAAATGCAATTGATGGAAGGAAGAAAGAAACTCCCAAAAACCCCCCTCTTTATCACCCATTAAGGAGGTAAATGAAGAGTCTCTTCATGACCCTTCATCTTCTCCTAAGATTTAACCAATCTCCATTTCATTTCCTTATAACATTCCCTTGCTAGATGAGTTGGTTAGAGCCTACATGGTTGTACAAGAGGTCCAAGGTTCAATCCTTGGCCCATGCACCTTATTTTTATTTTATTTTTCCTTTTATTTTCTATTATTTTCCCCAAAATTCTGAAAATTCTCTAAAAATTCCTCCATAATTATGTTAATATTTCTCATTAAAATATTTATATAAATTTCTACCTAAAATTTTCCAATAATTATGGTACCAAAAAGCCCATATAAGGCCCATTAGTGCTTAACTGCTCAATTTAAATAAGAAAATATGGATTTCTAGGCCAAATTTTATATTAATATTTCTAGGTCCCTCGGAAAATTATCTAAACATGCTCAATATTTTAAGAAAATATTAAGAGAATTTTCCGGGTCGTTACACATCAAGTATGAAAAGGACAAACTTTGTGATGCATGTCAAATGGGTAAGCAAACAAAATCTGCACATAAAGGTAAAAGTGTTGTAAGTACATCTACTGCTTTAGATTTACTTCACATGGATCTATTTGATTGTAGTACTATCATATCATTGAATGGAAGTAGATATTACTTTATTGTCATTGATGATTTTACTAGATATACATGGACTTACTTTTTAAAATATAAGGACCAAACCTTAGATATTTTCATCTCTTTTTGTAAAAGAGTTGAAAATGAAAAATCATCAACAATTAAGACAATTAGAAGTGATGATGGAGGTGAATTTCAAAACCAACGGTTTTTAGAATTTTGTCAAAATAGAGGATATTGGCATGAGTTCTCCACTCCTAGAACACCACAACAAAATGGTGTTGTAGAGAGGAAAAACCGTGTTCTACAAGAGGCTGCACGAAGCATGCTTAATGAGTACTCACTACCGAGTTACTTATGGGCCGAAGCTGTAAATACAGCTTGCTATGTGCAAAACCGAGTCTTTATCCATAGGTTTTTGGGTAAGACTCCCCATGAACTTTGGTTTGGGGAACCACCTACGGTTAAACATCTTAGGGTGTTTGGTTGTAAGGTGTTCATCCTAAACACCAAGGATCATCTTGGGAAGTTCACGGCAAAGGTTGTTGAAGGGATACTGGTCGGGTACTCCCTCGTTAGCAAAGCCTACCGAGTCTACAATAAGAAGTATAGATTAGTTGAAGAGTCTTCTGATGTTGTCTTTGAAGAAATTCCAAAGGTCAATGGACAACCAGAAGATGTGGTTCAACTCGAACTTAGGAGACTATGTTTGAATAAGAGTCCAAATGTTGTTGATGGTGATGAATCCGATGACGGTGAGCCTAGACAACCCTTTGATCAGTCGGATCCTGAGGCTGAGTCGATGTCTAGTGAACCCATTCAAGAAGCACCACCAACACCAAGACAAACTAGATTAGCCTCTAGTCATCCCCAAGATCAAATTGTTGGAGACATCCATCATGGGGTTAGAACTAGGTCATTCTTTAGGAATGAGGCTAATGAAGTTGCTTTAATTTCTGAAATTGAACCTAGAAAAATTGATGAAGCATTAAATAATCCCGATTGGATCATTGCAATGCAAGATGAACTAGGTCAATTCGAAAGGAGTCAAGTTTGGGACTTAGTCCCTAGACCCAAGAAGACCACCATCATTGGGACCAAATGGGTCTTCAAAAACAAATTGAACCATAAGGAAGAAATCATTAGAAACAAGGCACGCTTAGTAGCCAAGGGCTATAGTCAAGTTGAAGGCCTTAATTATGATGAGACCTATGCTCCCGTGGCACGATTAGAGTTCATCCGATTGATGCTAGCATTTGCAGCACATCGTGGTTTTAAATTATATCAAATGGACGTCAAATCGGCTTTTCTAAATGGTTTAATTAGGGAAGAGGTCTATGTCGAACAACCTCCGGGGTTAGAGAGTACCGAATTTCCAAATCACGTGTTCAAGCTCAAAAAGACACTTTATAGTCTTAAACAAGCACCCCGAGCTTGGTACGAGCGGTTGTCAACTTTTCTGATTGAAAAAGGCTTTGTAAGAGGCCAAATAGACCCTACACTATTTCTACAAAGAGATAGTGACAATATTTTTGTGGCCCAAGTATATGTCGATGACATAATTTATGGCTCAAACAACAAGGGCTATTTAAATGAATTCATTGGGCACATGGAAAGTGAATTTGAAATGAGTCTAGTGGGAGAGTTGACTTTCTTCCTTGGACTTGAAATCAAGCAAACTCGCGATGGTATCCATGTGCACCAATCAAAATATACACAAGAAATGCTTCGTAAATTCAATATGAGTGATTCAAAAGAGGTAACCACTCCCATAGCTACAAACACAAGATTAGACAATGATGAGAGTGGTAAACCCGTTGATTTGACTCAATATCGGAGCATGATAGGTAGTTTGCTATACCTCACAGCTAGTCGACCTGATATTCTTTTTACTGTGGGTATGTGCGCAAGGTATCAAGTTTGTGCCAAGGAATCTCACTTAATCGCTGTTAAGAGAATTTTGAGATACCTTAAAGGCACAATAGGAGTTGGTCTTTGGTACCCCCGTACCGAATCTTTTGATTTAATTGGCTATACCGATTTCGACTACGCTGGATGTAAGTTGGATCGGAAAAGCACGAGCGGGAGCTGCCAATTTCTAGGATCATCTTTAGTTAGTTGGTCAAGTCGGAAGCAACATTGTATTGCTCTCTCCACGATCGAAGCAGAATATATTGCCATGGGAGAGAGCGTATCACAATTGTTGTGGATGATTCACACTCTAGAGGACTATGGATTGAGTTATAAAAGTGTGCAAGTGTTGTGTGACAACATTAGCACAATTAACCTAACCAAGAATCCAGTCCATTATTCTAGGACCAAACATATTGAAGTACGCCACCACTTCATTAGGGATCATGTAGCTAGGGGAGATATTGTACTCTCACATATAGAGTCCAAGTCAAACCTTGCTGACATTTTCACTAAACCACTTCTCGAAAATGAGTTTAGTTTCTTGAGAAGGGAGTTGGGAATGTGTCGCACTTCATGAACTTCAAAATGCATTCAAACCCTTCATGATTATTTCAAATTGTTGGGAAACAATTGGGTAACTTTGGGGATATCTCACACAAACTATAAGGTGTACCAAAACATTTTTGTTTGCTAGAAATGGGGTGAGATGCTAGGATCAACTCAATTTCTCAAAATGTCAATGCATCTCTTGAGAAATTAAGTTGACGAGATAAAAATCACTTCGGTGACCAAGTATGGGGAAAACCAATGCATAACATATATGTATTTGGCTCCATGATCATACTTGGACATTCCAATCAAGGAAACTTGATTGGAAACTTGAATTTGGCACAATCTTGGTTAAAACTTGTTTGAATGGTTGTTGATTGAGTTTGACTCCACTTGGGTGGAGCAAAGTGATTGTTGAACCTATAAGGACCTTTGATCCTTGGTTAGGGATCAATTTTAGACATAAGATCATGTCCAAGTTCGATAAACTTCAACAGATCTCGTTGGAAAGATTCTGAAAGACTGAAACTGAATGGTTCAGATCGTATCAGGGAGTATCAGGAACCCTGATTGGTCACCGGACCGATCAGGCGTAGGGCTGATCGGTCCCCGGACCGATCTGGCTCCTCTCGGTAGTGATCAGTCCATAGACCGATCAGAGGGGTCACAGAAACATCGCGAGATTTCTTAATTCTGGCCTAGCCTGGATCGGTCCCCCGACCGATCTGGCACATTATTGTGATCGGTCCACAGACCGATCAGGGGGCTTCCAGGATTTCATCCGACCCTACTGTTCGCTTCCTGATCGATCAGCCGATCGATCAGGAGCCTGCCTGATCAGTCACCCGACCAATCAGGACCAGGCCAGTCCGATCAGGCCAGAGCCTGATCGGTCTGGGCGTTTTCAGATCGAATGGTGATCCGTTCAATCGCATTAAAGTCTGGTTGGTGGACCGATCCACCAACTGATTAACTCCTCCAAAACCTTTCATTGCCAAACCCTAGCGCCGAAAACTCCAACTTGCACCTCTTCAACCTGTGCGAGAGTCTTCCTCATCTCCTCCTTTCCCTTGCAAGTGAGCGTTTGCGTGTGCGCGCACGGTTCTGAACAGATTTCCTGCGAGGTTTCCTTGTCTTCTGCAAATTTTCCTTCTTTGCTCACGGTGTTGCGCTTCTCTCTTGCGTCAAGATATTCTCTTGCGCAAGCTCATCTTCCAGACCTCGAGTTCTTCTGCACTACACCTAAATGGCACCTAAGTAAGCATTTTTGGTTTAATCAGTTGATAGATTATGTATTTGAGGCTAACTGTGTTTTGGTATTTGCTTGTTGTGTCTGTTGGGACCGGGTGCATGTTGACATGGATGCGGGTTCATAATTTTAAAAGTTATTACATGCAGCGGAAGGTTTAGCATAAATAATTTCTTAAATTATTTAACCACACATCTAAGCATGCAACCTTATATTGTGTAGACATGATCATATATTTAAAATTTGCAGAAACGTAAACTAATTTACTTGTTACCTCGCGTAACTCGAAGAAAGGGACGAGATCCAACCGTAAGCGTCCCTCGGAAGCTCCGCCTCTATTCGCGTCCACGCCGAGTTTTCTTCGGGATGACTTCGCAAAGCCACGAGTTTCATGCTGACAAGAACTACTAGATTCTCCAAAGGCACGACAAGAATATCAAGAGAGAGATGGGAAGACTAACCACCAAACGAAGAACGAAAATAAGATTCCGGGAGGAAGGAAGGAGTTGTGCCCGCTTCTTCTTCTTCTTCGGCAGCTGCTTGGTGGTGGCTGAAGCTCACGGCAAAAGGGGTTCTCCTTTTAGGGCCGGCGGCACTAGAGGAGGGAGAGGGAGAGAAGGAGAGAGAGAGAGAGGGCTTATTTCTAGATCTCTTAGATTAAATTCCAAGCCTTGCCTTGGTTCCTTTATATAGTAGCCTCTCAACCGCCAAGTCTCCTTTTTATGGAATAAATTTTCATAAGAAATTTATCATATAAATTTTTCTATGATTTATTCCATCATGTCAAGTTTTTATCATAATTTAATTTATAATAAAAACAACCATGTCTCCATTTTCTTATGGAATAAATTTTCACAAGAAATTTATTATATAAAATTTTCTTATCATAGAAAAATCAATTCATAATTGATTTTATAAAATAAAATAAACTATTCAAAGTTTATTTTAATTTCCATGAAAATAATAAACCAAATCTCGGTTTATAAAATTTATATTATCCATAATTTTATAAAACAAACCACACTTGGTTTATTTTATAACTTGAACCAAACAATTTGGTTCTCCCTTTTAATGTGGCCGCCAAACAAAGAGGGTAGGGACCCTCTTTGGCCGGCCAAACCCAAGCCAAGATCATATGAATTAAACTCATTTAATTCGTCCAATAAGCCTTCAAAAGACTTAGCCATTTTATGCTTCCGATGCGTCTCTGAAAAATTCAGATTCGACTTATCTCTCTTGATCGAAAAATCTAATCTTTAACTCGTTTTAAATCCCTCGGATTACTCGTAGTGCGTGTGACTAAATAGGCTTTCGATTTATGTTGGCCGTCTATAATTAACCAAATATAGAACGATCATGAGTGACACCTAGTAGTACATCATGATCCCCAATTAATCGAAAGATCAACGGTTGACCTCAGAAATAATTCTGAAACCCTTCAGCAGCTATAATGAATCGTGCCTCATTCCCTTCACCATCTTATACCCACTTGGTTCAGGACATGGTCTATTAGTGTCAGCCCCCACTAGGCTTACTACGTCACACCTAGCCCAAGTAACGTTTCCTCGTCCTATGGATTCTAATTACTCTCATGTATTTAAGAGATTCATACTCTGAACATGTCATGCTCTGGCCAGAGGCTTCGAGTAACAATCCGACGATAGGCCTCGGGTATACATCTCCTCGCAAGGAGTGGTGAATCCTTTGTAGGTTGTTCAAACATCTTCGGACACTTCGGCTTATACCCAATCATCCTGGGTCCACACCTCCTTGGAGATGCTTGCTTAAGATGTCAAAGTATAAGTCTCCATGACCAAGATGACTTGAACACCGCAAGTCAAAGGAACATCGCACTTAAGCTGCAGTAAGAACTTCACTGACATGTCTATATATAGACTACCATATGAAGTTTTACTGCTAGTCACTCCAATAAACTAGTTCCCTTAACTAGCATTCATGTTTATCTCCGGACATCCCAATGTCACCAGCCAGTGAGAATCGGCTGATTAGAGAATAACCCATGCTAGTCTCAACAGAATTGACAGTGTCCGTATCTATCAATTCATCGACTAGGGACAATTTCAATACTTCACAATTGCACATGTAGAGAT
Organism: Boesenbergia rotunda; assembly: GCA_024364735.1. NCBI lineage: Eukaryota > Viridiplantae > Streptophyta > Magnoliopsida > Zingiberales > Zingiberaceae > Boesenbergia > Boesenbergia rotunda. The sequence continues at coordinate 1,318,733 of JAGFNQ010001537.1, read as the reverse complement.
AATCACTAGTTGTGAATTCATCACAAAATCTCTCATGCTGTGAATTGTATTGCGGACATTCAGTAAATGAGTTTAAGATCTCAATCAAATACACAGACATGTATACTCAAATAGTGAATATTCATTTATTAAAATAAATGATTACAATCATAAGGCAATTGCCTTAGGACACTTCTCTCATATTACTAACAGTGTCATGACCTCCTATTTTGGCCGTGACCTATCTTGCCATGTCTTACCTTTGATCAAACGTCTTACCCTATGATTATCACTCTATGATCAAATCTTGGTTTCTTTTTGGTGAAATTCTTATCTTGATTGTGTCGTGATTATGTTCACTGATTGGGTCTTACGTTGTCTTGATCAATTTGATCGAATCTTTTTCTTGTGATTTGGTTTACCTATCTTGATCAAATCTGTTTATTCAAATCTCTAGAAAATCATCAAAGGGTAAAGAAGCCGTTGAGGGCAGCTCAAAGGGGAAAGCCCCTTCATCATCTACCCCTCTTTCCAGGCCTCCACCACCTCCACATACTAGATTTCAGAATATTACTTTGGCTCTAAACTTCCAATGGCACAATTTCATACTCTTGTCATGTCGAACTGTAGACCAAACTTTTATCTATGAACATTGTCCAACAGTTCGCAAATGTATTGAATATTATAATCTTCAACCCATTCTGTACCTTGAGAGGTCAATCAACCTTAATTTGGTCTCTGAATTCTATAACAACATGGTGAGTGGGGAGGGTACGGGGTGGAAAACCCGCATTGCCAGTGTCGACCTTGATTTTAATCTATTATTTTCACTGATTTCCTTGGCTATCGTCGGTCAGAGAATCACTTTTCTCTCTACCCTTATCCTCCTGATCCTCTTCCGGTTCCCTTTGATGGAGTCACTCCTGATTCCATCTACGAGTACTTTCTAGGCCATCCCAGGCCAATGAGTTCTAGTGAGTGCACCCATGATTTTCCTACTTTTCCTGCTCTTCGTCTTTCCCCCGTTGAGTATGTCTTGTTTAAGATCATCACCAATTGTCTCCTTCCAACTACTTCGAAACACCTAGATGAGATTCACTCGTTCCACTGCTTGATGCTCTACGGGATGCATCAGCAGTTAGATTTTGACCCAGTGGCTTCGGTCTATTTCTCCATCATCGTCTATAGTATGCAGTCCGCCCAGACAGTCTACATGCCATTTGGCTATATCATCACTGCCTGGCTGGAGTCGGTTGGCATTGATGTTTCACAGGGCTGCATTATACCCATGGTTTGACAGGATTGTTGAATTGATCGTCGCATGATGGCCCAATCTGGCGTTGTTGTCGGATCACAGGGGTTGCGGTGGAAGGTTCGACGACATGAGGGGGAGTTACCGAGAGCAATCCCTGACCAGGAGCCGCCAGCTGATGCTGAGGATTATGATGAGTGGGCTCCTGATTTACGCTGGCAGGTTGCAGAATTAGAGCAGTTGATGCAGCGCGAGCTACACATTTCCGAGCTCTGGCACCAGGAGGTCAGCTCGGAGTTTCAGTCTTTCGATCGCCGGCTCGACGCTCTTGCATCCGACATCTCTGAGATTAGCTCTCTACAGGACACATGGTATGAGGAGTGGTATCATCATACATTTCCTGCTGGTGCGTCTCCCAGTGGCACGTCACCAAGGGATATCATATACATTGATGATTCAGACGATGACCAAGTTGACCGTTGACTGCTCTCTGGTCTTGTTTGCTGATTTCTGACAATTTGACGGATGTGTTCGTTCTGACTTTTACCTGTTGTGGCATGATATTAACTTTGATGAATTGACTTGTATTGAACTATTTGTCAGGATGTTGGCTTATATGTGTTCCCATGATTACTACTTGGTTATATGCCTCATTCATGCTTATGATGCCTTGTTCATATGATACATATGCTTGATTTATCATGCTCTATTTTTGTCATATGTGTTCATATGTTTATCAAAAATCAATCAAATCTTTATTGTTTTGGGATACCCCTAGGGTTGAGGGGAAGTATGGTTAAACTTAACAACCCCTCTAGACCCTTTTCGGTGTTCGACAAAGGGGGAGAGTGTGGTTGGATAAGTTTAGGATTGATATGCTGTAGGGGGAGGATCCTGATTCCCCTATGATTCTGGATTTGAGAAAATTGATTGAGAATCCCTAAACTTAAAATCGGGTTGTCAAACAACAAAAAGGGGGAGATTGTTGATGCAGTCTGGCCTTGATTGTTGTTTTGGTATTGACACCGATTTTAGTTTAGGTTGATTATGATTCTGATTATGATTAAGACCAGATTGGGGATTAGGCATGGGATGATTGAAGTCCTAACCGGGAGGGTTAGGTGTTGGAAATCCCGGTGGGTGAAGCCGGGTCCTGGTGAGTGAAGCCAGGTGCTGGAAATCCCGGTGAGTGAAGTCGGGTCCTGGTGAGTGAAGCTAGGTGGTGAAAAGTCATAATTCGGGAGGTTGGGTGAAAAGTCCTAGCTTGGAGAGCTAGGTGAAAAGTCCTAGCTTGGAGGGCTAGGTGAAAAGTCCTAACTTGGAGGGTTAGGTGAAAAGTCCCAACTGGAGGGTTATGTGAAAAATCCTAGCTTGGAGGGCTAGGTGTGGAAAAGGTCTAACTCGGAAGGGTTGGGTGAAAAGTCCTAGCTTGGAGGGCTAGGTGAAAAGTCCTAACTTGGAGGGTTAGGTGAAAAGTCCCAACTTGGAGGGTTAGATGGAAAAATCCTAGCTTGGAAGGCTAGGTTTGCGTCCCTGGATCGGTCTGGTGACCGATCAGGGAGGTTGGCATGCTGCTCCTTAGTGGATCGGTCTGGTGACCGATCCAGCGATGTCCGATCGGTCTGGTGACCGATCAGGGAGCAGGCTGTTGCCTTGTTGCTTGGCTCCTGATCGGTCTGGTGACCGATCAGGGAGCAGCCAACTTCCTCACTGCCTTAGTCCTGACCGGTCTGGTGACCGATCAGGGAGTGAACAGTGAGTTGAGTTCCCCCGCGGATCAGCTCCTGAACGGTCCGGTGATCGATCAGAGACTTAGGATCTGATTTTCGAGATTACTGTTCATCGGACCTGATCGGTCTGAGTGATCGATCAGGCATCACTCTGATCGGTCTGGTGACCGATCAGGCTTCACTCTGATCGGTCCGGTGACCGATCAGGCTTGTGTTGCCGCGAGAGCTGGGAGTCCCAACAAAGCGGTGGATCGGTCAGGTGACCGACCCACGAGCCCTGGATCGGTCCGGTGACCAATCACATTAATTCTAATTACATTGTCAGACGCTCTGATCGCGTCTGAGCATATCTGATACACTGCGGCTGATCTCTGATCCTTGATTTCTTGCTTGATATGCTTCTCTAACCCACTGATTAAGCTGCAGGTGACAGGGAAGGATTCAAACACTCAAGGAGTGTCAATGGTGGTCTTTCTTTGGAGCAGGTTTGTCTGTTTTCCATCCCAGGTTGCAACGGGCGCTGGCGCTGGCTGGAGCTGCTGTCTGGGGCTAGTCTGAGGGAAGTTCAGGAGGTCCAGAAGGGCTCAGTGGTGGCTGGTGGTTGCAGAAGAGCAGCTGGAGGCTGCTGTGGGATGGTGACCTGGAGCTGTGTGGAGAAGACTTAAGCGCTGGTTGTGAGAAGTCTTCAACAACACTACTAATCAGTATTGTTGTGAAGTTCTTGTGGCTTGCTGCGTGCTTGTGATCTTGCTGTTCCATCATTCCTGAGCAAGCCGTTGAGATCTGAGAAGCAACCACTCCTTGCTTGAGCACTTGGAGGAAGGAACAAGAGGCTTGAAGTCCAACAGCGAGAAGACACGGAGAAAGGGATTCTTGCGTGAGATCGTCGCTGGGTGGAGCTTGGAGAAGCCTGCTGTGTTCTTGTCTTTGCTAAGTAAAATCTTCCTTGTGTTTCATTGTGTTTAAAACTATATCCTTGATTGAAACACGTTGTGGAGAGGTTTCTCCACCGAGAAGGAGGATGCTTTCTATCTGGTGTTATCCCGGGCTTGATCTGCCGATGATCAAGGGATCACCCACCTTAAGGGTACGCCAAGGAATAGGGGCAAGTTATCCCCGAACCTTGTAAACCCTACTTGTTAGCGATCTTGCTAGTGGTGTTAGTTTGTTTTGTTTCCTATTTTTTTTTTCTGCATACTCTGTTTTCATACTTCCGCTGTGCTACTAACAAAGTGAGATGCAGAAATTCACTAAGTGTTTAAAGTCCAAGTGATTGGCTATATTCACCTCCCCTCTCTAGCCATCCGAGTTCCAACACTTTATTCTTTATTCTTATCATATCTTTATTTAAACTTCTTTTTTTTATATTTTACTTTATTAATTTTACTTTATCTTTTTTTATTTTATACATGAAGCTGGTGTCTAATCTAGTTTCAGATCTTGAAAAAATTAAAGAGAGTATGATATATCAAAACTATTATATTTTATATATCTTTTCTTATTTATATTTTCTCTATATTTTTATAGATTTGATTTGATTTCAGATGTATATTGTGTATACAATTCAATTGTAAAATAGAGATATACAATACATTTGTAATGATTGTGTATACATTATATATTTATAGTTATAATATATTTTGTATTTAAAAAATCATATATAATATAATTCATTTATAATGTATTCATTTATCTTATCTCTTTAAATATTTCCATTATCTTTTATCCCTATTTTATATATTTATTTTGATTATTTTGAAAAAAATTTGATTTTGAATATGAAAGGGCATGATATTCTTGAATTTCAGTCCCTTTGATATCCAAAATCGATTTTTAATTTCAAAAGACATGATATTTTTGAATAGTTCCAATCGGACTTTTAGTTTAATTTCTATTTTATATATTTCTAATATATACAATTCTAGAAACTCTATTTCTTTTTTTATATTTTATAAATCCTTTTTTATTTTTATTTTATTTTTATTTTTTATATTTTACATTTTCAGTCCCGTGAGCCTAAAATAAAATATTTCAGGCTCATGAAATCATATATAATATATATTGTATATACAATTCATTTGTAATTATTTTGAATATATTATCTATTTGTAGATATAATATATTTTATATTTTGAAAAAAAATCAAATATAATATAATTCATTTATAATGTATTTATTTATATTTTTATCTTCTTTATTTTCTTTATATATTTCCTTTATCATTTATCTCTATTTTATATATTTTATATATTTATTTATAATTATTTTTTAAAAATTGATTTTGAATATCAAAGAGCATGATATTCTTGGATTTCGGGCCCTTTAATATCGAAAATCAATTTTTTTTTCAAAATAATTATTAATAAATATATGAAATATTAAAATAGAGCTAAAAGATAAAGAAAATATATAAAGAGATAAAGAAGATAAAAATATAAATAAATTATATTATATATGATATTTTTTTCAAAATATAAAATACATTATAACTATAAATATACAATGTATACACAATAATCTTATTGAATTATACACAATAATATATAAAATAGATATATACAATTCATTTGTAATTATTGTGTATATATTATATATTTATAGTTATAATATATTTTATATTTTAAAAAAAATCATATATAATATAATTTATTTATAATATATTCATTTTAATTTTTTATCTTCTTTATCTCTTTAATAATTTCCTTATCTTTTTGCTCTATTTTATATATTTCATATATTTATTAATAATTATTTTGAAAAAAATGATTTTGCATATCAAAGGTTTGAAATCCAAGAATATTATGCTCTTTGATATTCAAAATTGATTTTTTTCAAAATAATTATAAATAAATATATAAAATATATAAAATAGAGATAAAAGATAAAATAAATATATAAAAGAGATTTAGAAATAAAAAATATAAATAAATATATTATAAATGAATTATATTATATATGTTTTTTTTCAAAATACAAAATACATTATAAATACAAATATATTATGTATACACAATAATTACAAATGAATTGTGTACATAATAATTATGAATGAATTGTATATACACTATACATTATATATGATTTTATGTGCCTGAAATATTTTATTTCAGATCGAAAGAGGGTTTAAAATAAAATAAAATATAAAGTATAAAAAAATAAAAATAAGAAACGATATATAAAATATAAAAAAATAGAGTTCCTATAATTGTATATATTAAAAATATATAAAATTAAAATTAAAATAAAAATCCATTTGGAACTATCTAAGAATATCATGTCCTTTGAAATTAAAAATTGATTTTAGATATCAAAGACCTAAAATTCAAGAATATCATGCTCTTTGATATTCAAAATCAAATTTTTTTTCAAAATAATCATAAATAAATATATAAAATAGAGATAAAAGATAATGAAAATATTTAAAGAGATAAAGAAATATAAATATAAATGAATATATTACAAATGAATTATAATATATATTGTATATTATTGTATATAATTCAACGTAATTATTATGTATACATTATATATTTATAGTTATAATGTATTTTATATTTTGACAAAAATATCATATATAATATAATTCATTTATATTTTCATCTTCTTTATCTTTTTATATATTTCCTTTATCTTTTATCTTTATATTGTATATTTTATATATTTATTTATAATTATTTTGAAAAAAAATTAATTTTGAAGAGATATATAGGGTATAGGCGAAAAAAGATATATAGAATGAAGGAAGATAAGACTATCTACATTCGAACCATAATTTATTATTTTAAAATCAAATTATAAAAAAGTAGTTCGGATGTATTGAAAAGTAAACTATGAAAAGGGGTTATTTGCAGGAAGCGTATAAGAAGAATGAGTTGATTTTATACGCGTTCTTTGGTAAAGAACAAATCATAGGATGCTTTTTGGTAATTTTGATTTTCCACGTGCATGGTTTAATAAAAATGTCACTTAATTTAAGAGAAATGGCTAATTTTTGCCTCAAGAACTACTAGTTGAGTGACCTTGCAATTGGTAGCTTTGCTCCCAGGGTTATGGTATAGTGGTAAGACGACTAGTCGCTATCCTAAGCATCCGTGGTTCGGTCCCCAGCTACGGTGTATTTGCAGGAATTTTTCTTCCAAATGGGGCACGAACCGTGGGACGTTAAGCTTCTAGACTATTCACCGCGAGTACCTCCCGATTTACCCAGATGACTGATGGAAAACTTTCGTAGTACCGGATCGATCATCCCATATTCGTCTACTATCTAATCTAACATTTTTTTTTGGTAATTGGCAGCTTCTTGTTAGACCAAGCCCAGGAGAGTCTTGGGCTCTTCCCATGGTTTGTAAAATCGCGACCAAGACCGTATGATCCGAAGTACCAACTCACTCTTGGACCATTTGGAATTGCTTTTTGTGATGGAATCGGAGTAGAATCATTGGGATCGATTAGGATTTGTAGAATCAATACCATCCTATGTTACAGCGATCCTACTCGTTTTTCAGCAAAGAAAAAATCCTGAAGCAGACGGATGAAGAGGTGATTGCGGAGGAGATTATAGTCAGCGCAGCGCTCCACAGCGGATTTCACTTGATCTGCAACTTCCCTCGGCTGTTGCACTGCAGTGACGCCGAATACGGCCGCTAAAGCCCCTTCTCAGCAAGTGGCTGCCACTGAACTACTAGTGGTTCATGAAGGGGACTGAGGGGTGGGTGGGGGTGGTGATGTTGGTCCTCATGGCGATCACCTACATGCTGGCGCAGCCCTGGTTCCGTCGGAATCAGCTCAGCCCGACCAACCCCCATCGCCGACTCAACGGATTCATCGTCTTCTGGTACTCACACCACCTCTTCGTTGTCGTCTACGCACTCTACACCGTCCACAATTACTGCCTGTAACACTCTGTGACTCAACCATTGGTATGAAACTTTTCTCATTTCAAACTCAAACAAGATTATTAGGGAAATTCGGTCTGGCATGTTATCCCTTGCCATTTCTAAGGCGAGGGTCCAAATTCCTTAGCGAGTTAAACCAAATCTACCATGGCAAAATCTATGGAAATAGATAGACACTCGTAGAAAAGGGTGAGAATTCAATTTTCTCACTACAAATGTGTCAATGATTGGTGGTTACATACATTTATCTCAATCCTTGGAATAACTGGAAAAAAAAATAGAGATTGTAGAGGCATTCTTAGGGCTTTTGTCAATGATTGGTGCTTACATACATTTATCTCAATCCTTAGAATAAATGAAAAAAAAAGAAGATATTGTAGAGGCATTCTTAGGGCTTTTTTTATCGCTTCAAGACTCATAGGTTTATTATCTTAGTTTTCATATCTACCACTAGTCTTTTTATAGTGCTTCTTCAACCTAGTTGGAGCAACTAGTCTTTCCATTGAAGATGAGATTTTGGCCATTTTGATGCTCTAGAAAATAAAGGTTTGGCACTAGATGGTTAAGTGTCAAATTTCTACTACAAACTTATCATATCATAGAGGATTTGCTTATGTTGCTTAGTGATTTTAGCTCAGTTGCATCATTTGAATTACCTCTTCAACACAATACTACCAATTTTCAAGGGAGCGTATGCAAAAGTAATTTCAATCTAATTGCAATGTGCATTCATTAACTGAGCTTATTTCTAAAGTTCTTGCTATCAAATTTTGTCCTCATCCCATTTGTAAGTTCTTGCTATCAAATTTTGTCCTCATGGGATGTCCAGTTGATTGAAAGATGACATATTTGTTACAATGGAACAGAGATCAATTATTGACGGGCGTATGTCTTCGGGAAAAAAACTCCTCCCTATTGGATATGGCTTGGCGGGTTGCCTAAGCGAATACTTGGTCGCCCTTGAGAGACCTCTCCATGTCTATGGATTAAAATTTAATCCGAATGGAGACCCGTCTCTCAATGACCATCTCGTCATCGTATCGTTCGGTACGAATTACAACTTGACCAATCACAAAGATCGTGCCTTGTAATTCTTTTAACCGAATGATCGCGGAAGAGACGACGAGTGGATCGTCGGTTCTTGTGTTTATAGTCGGGGTCCAATTAATTAATTATTAGCTATGATTCACAATCAAAATAATTAATTAAAACACATGAAATGACGAGACTAATTAATATGGCACAAAGTAACATAAGGAGCTTAGGGAGAGATTTATACCTTCCCAATTACCTCGTGACCTTCTACCTTATGTCCCTTCCCTCCCGGACGTCGTGTGGGCGACGAGCTACCAGGAACCGAAGTCACCAAACGAGACCTTAAGCCTCTCTCCTTCCTCTCCTTGCGCCGGCCAAACAAAAACTAGGGTTTTGTTGCCGCCGGCCAAAGCTGAGGAAAGCTCCTTCTCCTCACGTCCAACACCTCCTTCTTCCTCCTACAGCTGCTACTGACTCAAGGAAGAGCTAAGGAAGTGATCACCTCCCTCAAAAACTCGCCGGAAAGACCTCCCTTGGAGGTTGTCGCCGCCACCGCACCCTAACCAAGAAGCGCTGCCGCCGGCCCTTCCCTTCACCACCACAGCTGCGTCCAGCCAAGAGGAAGATGAGGAACTCCTCTTCCTTCCTTGTACTACGCAACAAGTGAAGAAGAAGGTTGGAGAAGAGAAGAAATTGCCTTCTTCTCTTATCCCTTGCCGCCGGCCGATCCTTGCCCTAGGAGAGAGAGAGGGAGAGGATGAGAGGAATAATTTGAGGCTTAATTAACTTGTTTCTTGATGGCTTCATGGGGTATATATAGGGCTAAGGTAGGGACCAAGAGGAGGAGTTAGATCTTGGCCCACTAATGGATCTAAATCCGATCCATTAATTAAGATCCATTCCACTAAAAGATCTTAATTGAACTTCCTCACCAACCCCCATATTTTCATATGGGCTTCACATATTATGAGTCGTCCATCCCCCATGTTTAAGATATCGAATGCCTGTTAATTAATTTAAATTACTGACAATTCAAATTAATTAACTTCTGGATCTTTGATTAGTACCACTCAACCTTATCATCATGTTGGATCAAATCCACCTACAGGGTTTAACATGATGAACCTTTTGAGCTCATCAAGGGGGCATCATCATCCCGACTCACCAGGACACGGATTCCGTTAATAATCAACGACACACCATATAAGTAATATTATTTCTCAGCTTACCGGGCCTATCGATCTAACAGAATATATCTCGTCCATTAGTAAATCAAAGAAATAATTATTAATAATATGTGCTCGTTATTATATCGGGATTTAGGGATCGTACTTCATAATAAAATCCGAGGTCCTATCCAATTATCAAGTCAGTACATATTGGATAACTTCTAGTTTTGGTCCTGCTCAATGCACACAAAGTACACTAATGTAACTCTATGGTCAAGACCAACCATACCTAATTACACTACAATCATCCCGATGGCTTGTCCTATTCTATCTCGGTTGTGAGCCTCTGTTTATACTAAGCAAGGGACTGATAACATGATCTTCCGTGTGTCACCACACACCATGTTATCTACAATGCAAAGTAATAGACTTTTATGCATGTACTAATATAAACAAGCAACTAGTGTTGTTGTGATTCTCTTTTCAAAATAAAGATGATCTTATATATAAAAGAGAAAATCTTTTAGTATACACATCTATCACTCCCACCCCCTAGTCACGTAGTGGTCGACTATAAGCTGACCCTGTGATTTACTTCCCTTCACATAACCTAAAGACAAACTGTGAGGAGTGCCTGGGACGAGCATAATCACTTTTTTGCTATAATTGCTATCAATTTCTAAAATCTGATCTCTTCCTTGATTGCTTCACTTCAATATTCTTTGGGAAAGTACACTAGCGTAATCACTTTATTATCTTTTTCATCAAAAGGGTATCTTTAAAAAAAAATAAAAAATAAAAACAAGCCTCAACATATTTCTCCTCTTAAAAATACTTTTATGCTAGCATTGTTGTAACTATGTTGTAGTTACTATAACAAACAACAATTACAACATAATTGCTATATATAATGCGTTAAAATAAACTAATTCAACTTAATCAAAACTACTATTCATAGTGTATTATAATTGCTATAATGTGTTAAAATAAACTAATTCAACTTAATCAAAAGTACTATAGATAGTGTATTGCTATATCAAAATATTGTTTATCAACTTGATCAAATTACCTAATAAAAATTACTTCGACATGGTCAAAATCACTTCAAAATTGTTGTAGTAGCTACAACATAGCAGCTACAATATTGTAGTAGTTATTGTTTGTGATAATTGTTGTAGCATCTATTGTGAATGGTTGCTACAAGTTGTAACAATTATGGAGTAGCTGCTCCAAGTCGTAGCAACTATGGACAATACTCATAATAGAGTTGACTTTAGGCTAACCAAAATAAATAATTTTGATCAAATTTAAATAATTTTGAGAAAGTTGATAAAGAATATTTTAAAATAAATGTGCTCCATATTAATAACTTTAATCAAGTTATAATAATTTTTCTCTATATTTTAATAATCAACTATGGTCGTGGCTACTGTAACGACCCGGCCCGTCAACCCGACCCCTCGGCCTCTTGGGCGGCCAAATTCTATTTTTGGCGCCCCAACAACCTGGCCCCTTTGGTCGTCGATCGTCGTTACTCACAAGAACTTCCCACCCCTGGCCAGTGGATTTTTGCCTTCCCCAGGATTCGAACTCTAGACCTCTAGGCTAAGTACTAGAGTTTATGAATCCTGGTAGCCAAGTGAGCGCCTTTTTATTGTAACGACCCGACCCGTCGACCCCACCCCTCGGCCCCTTGGGCAGCTAAATTCCATTTTTGGCGGCCCAATAACCTGGTCCCTTTGGTCGTCGACCGTCAACCGTCATTACTTACAAGAACTTCCCACCTCTGGCCAGTGGATTTTTGCCTTCCCCAGGATTCAAACTCTAGACCTCCAGGATAAGTACTAGAGTTTATGAATCCTGGTAGCCAAGTGAGCGTGGCTCACTTAGCTACCAGGATTCGCTCACTTGACTACCAGGATTCATAAACTCTAGTACTTATCCTAGAGGTCTAGAGTTCGAATCCTGCGGAAGGCAAAAATCCACTGGCTAGAGGTGGGAAGTTCTTGTGAGTAACGACGGTCGACGACTAAAGGGGCCAGGTTGTTGGGCCGCCAAAAATAGAATTTGGCCGCCCAAGGGGCCGAGGGATCGGATCGACGGGCCGGGTCGTTACAGCAACATTGGAATTAGAACATTCCCAAAATGACAAATATGTCAAAGCATTGGCATTATTTTGACACGACACCCATTTCGCAAAAATAATAATAAGGAGCACCCTTTTAATTTTTGCCCGAACTACTTATGCTTCTTTCATTCATACTTCCAAGTTCATCTAGTCTGTCCACATTCACCAAATTATACAATAAAAAGGACTTTAATATAATTCGTTTGAAGACTACATTGTAAGACTTTCCAACATTATGGATTGAATGAATTTCTTAGCTCCTATACAATATCCAAGTGGTTATGGCTTAGACAACTAGGTGGAGCATTAATTTCTTTGTGGTTGTAGTGTTAGAGCAAACTTTTATCTCCTTTTCATTTTATTGATTGGTGGACTTCATTATGTCTTAGGTAGAGGCCAATAATTAGATTACCTTTGAGACATAAGGGAGCTTGTTGCGACTCTTGAACTAAAAATCAAACATTTTATTGATGAAACTCTATTGTTCTCAAAGGTATGGCTAGAGAGCATCAAAACTTCAAGATTGTCCTCTTAGCCTTTATACATTCAATAAATAATATTTATACTTGGAAAAGTCATCTTTCACTATCTTGGTAGACCTCTAGCTATGGGCAGTAATTGGCCAAGAAATTTAGTTGCCTCATTTGCCAACTTTCTATTTATACTAGTTGGGAATCTAGAGGCCAGACATGTTTTATGGGAAGAAGCTTGTTCAATGTTTAGCTTAAACGCTACTTCTAGACAGGTATAGGCTAAAGCATCAATAAGTTTTAGAAGAACTTTCTTTTGACAACATGGTTGAGAAAAACTTTAATGTGTGAAATATTGTAAGTTAAGATTAGATGTGCCACCCGAGGGAACTTGAAGTCATCTAATGGCATGTGATGTTCAAGCCTCTTATTTTCATAAGCCAACTAAGTCTTAAGTTAAGACAATTTGTGTATTATCTTTATAATATGGAAAGGGGTCTTATTCGTAAAGGATTTTGTAACTTTTTTTTTTTCATTTTTTATAGTAAGGGAGTCCAAGTAGGCAATGGTATTTATTTTTAGCATGGAAGATGGTGCTAAGATCGCACCTTATATTTTTATACCCGCAAACTTTTCATTGGATGATCAGGTCAGTTGGTCTATCTGTGAAAGTTGAACCTCTCACAAGTTCATCTGACTCTATGTTACAATACAATACGTTGATGGATATTACTAATGTCTAAGCTATTTTTCATTTGACATTTTCAACTCTCCTCCTCTCTCTCTCTCTCTCCAATTCAACAATGTGGAAGTGAATAGCCTCCATGCGCTGGCATATTTGGTTCATGCAAGAGTGTTGCTGTCAAAAAATCTGAGATTGATTCTCAGCGGGTGCGGAATGCTCCGTTGGTTGTCTCCACCTCTTCTTGTAATGTGGAAGTGAATGATAGTTGATCTTTTGAAGTGAGTTTCAACCTATGCTTTGGTATCAACATGAGATCGATAGTTTATACGATAAGATGTGACCTTCTTGCGCTCTCAAAAAGCCATTAGGCTAGGACACAGTTGGTGTTGTGATAAGTTCAACATCTTGATGGCTCTTAATAGTCTTTTGAGAAAACTTGTCACCAAATATTCTATCATTTACACTTGAGAGGTGATATATGGTGGATTAATAGACTAGTGTTCTATTAATGCTCAATTTACAACGGTCACCAAGCTGCGAGCTCGATGCCTCATCTCACAGGAAATTAATTACTAGGAAAAATTGTTTTTCAAGAAGATGGAAACCGTGTCAATCCACAGGAAAATTGTTACTCTAGTCCACCCGTTCTAATAAAGAAATCCTCACAGATCAAATACCGTCCCCATTGGCATTTGGTAGGCAGGGAACACCAGCTGTCCCACTGCATTGTGGTCCACAATTTCATTCTCAGAAGCAACCATGAAACCGCAATTTCCTGATTACTTCTCAAAGATTTGATTAGGCTCCAACCAAAGTCACACTAATCATGCAGAAAATAACAGTTCGATCAGACCCACAGACTTCATCAATCCAAGAAAGCTTTGACTTTGAAAAAGATTTAATGCCCTCAACAGGAACTTTGTGCCAGTGCCAGAGGCACAGGGAATTCTTATTCTGACTTAGTTTCTAAGTTTTTTATCATAATTTTGTGCCGACTCAAAAGCTCAATGGAGTTAAGTTAATCCTAGAAAGCTGTCAGCAACTACATGAGCTTCGTATGCGCCCAGGTTTTACAGGTAAAGCCCAGCTCATATTCCCACAATCATGGCAATTATTTGATTAATTGCCTTGAAGAAAGTGGCTGAGCACATGCTAAGGGAGGCTCTGTTGTCTTACTTTCTTTCTTCTTTCTATTGGACTAGTTGATTAAGGAAAAGAGGTTGGAGATGTGGAACCTGTGGTTGCCGTGGCTGTTGCTGTCGGCGGTGTGGATGGCGGCCGCGAGCGGGGAGGATGGTCTCAGGCCCGACTTCTACGGCTCCGCGTGCCCCAATGTCGAGGCCATCGTCAGGGACGCTGTGCGGCGGAAGTTGAACCAGACGGTGGTGACGGTGCCGGCGACTCTTCGCCTCTTCTTCCACGACTGCTTCGTGCAGGTGGGTTAGTTGGCGTCGTCTCTGTTGACTGGATTTTGGTGGACACCCAGTGGTTTGGGGGTATTGAGAGGAGTTATCTCAGGGATGCGACGCGTCGGTGATGATCGCGTCGGCTCGAGATGACGCGGAGAAGGATGCGCCCGACAACCTGTCGCTCGCCGGCGACGGCTTCGACACCGTCATCAAGGCCAAGCAGGCGGTGGAGGCGCAGTGCCCAGGAGTAGTTTCCTGCGCCGATATCCTCGCCATCGCCGCAAGAGACGTCGTCGTCCTGGTCAGTCCGCTCTTCTCCTCTTTTTTACTTGCCATTCTAAGTTTGCAGTTTTTACATTTGACTCCTTTTCAAATTTTGGATAATTATATTTTTCCCCTATAGTTTTTCCATTTCATCCCTATACAGACTATCGATAATATTTTTCGGTGCAAAGAACTTGGAAACACAAATTTGAAAATAATAGGGGGTAAAATAAAACATTCTCTACTTTTCTGTGATGAAATTGACGGCAGTAGATGAATTATAGTCCGGCGGCCCAAACTTGACGGTGGAGCTCGGCCGGCGCGACGGCCTCGTCTCACAAGCCGCGCTGGTCGCCAACCACCTCCCCGGCCCCGACTCCAACGTCGACCGCCTCGTCTCCCTCTTCCGTCTGAACAACCTCACCGCCAACGACATGATCGCGCTCTCCGGCGCCCACACCGTGGGTTTCTCCCACTGCGACCGCTTCTCCAACCGCCTCTACGCCTTCAACTCGACCACCGCCGTCGACCCCTCGCTCAACGCCACCTATGCGAAGGCCCTCATGCGCGCCTGCCCCCGCAACGTCGACCCCACGATCGCAGTCAACATGGACCTTTACACCCCCGTCACCTTCGACAACGTCTACTACCGGAACCTGCTCAACGGCGAGGGCCTCTTCACCTCCGACGAGGTGCTGTTCACGGACAGCCGGTCCAGGCCGACGGTGCAGCAGTTCGCCGCGGACCAGGCCGCTTTCTTCCGCGCCTTCTCCTCGGCCATGCTTAGGCTAGGGAGGCTGGGAGTCAAAACAGGATCGCAGGGGGAGATCAGAAGAGACTGCACGGCCTTCAACAACTGATTTTCTCATAATCTTTTTCTTCTCTATGCAGATTTTGAGCTACCTGCGTTGTATTGTTGGTTATTATAGAAAAGTTGTGAATTTTAAGACATATGGTTTTTTTTTCAACTTTAAACGGTTTAAATTTATATACTAGTTTTAATTAAAATTATTAACGGATCGAATGGATTCTTAGTTTTCAAGAATTAATGAATTTTTTTTTAATACATAATTTATTTAAGAATGCTGGACTGATAAATCAGTCTACTATGAATGAGTACTTTCTGATATATCGTAATGATCAATAGATAAACTAGATACCTTATCTAACTAAAAGCAACTTCTTCAATTATTTTTGACCATATTATGATTAACCAGGTATAGGTTGAACCTTGTTCGATTAATCTGATCCTATGAAAATTTTCTATCGAAGATAGGGTATTATAGTTAAGTACTTCAGCGATAGATCAGGAATCTAGAGTTCGAGACTCAGTTGCAACGTATTATTATGATTTTTTCTTTTTAATAGGTAGCGAATCTAGGAATGTTAGCTATCAAAATGAGGCTCCATGTGTAATTCTTCAATTTATTCTGACAACCGATAAAAAATTTCTATGGGTGGGATTAGTCATCACAGACTATACTATTACCTAGTTAATCATATTTTTTAACTCATTATTATAATTTTAGCTGGTTTATATAGTTCAATAAAATAATTTGAGTTAAAAATGATATATGAGAATTTTTATTTCTGACTTGAAGGTACTCTGGAAGAGATCTGAATGCTCTTAATTTAAATGTACGTAGTAGTATGGACTAATACATGAACTCAAACTATTCAAATTTCTTAGATAATCCCTCAATTGTATTATCCGAAGTCTTTAAAATCATCCTATACCTTTGTCCTTGTTGATTAATTTATAGAAGGCTAAGTTGTACATTTGACCAAAACTACTATATAGAGCTATTGAGTTTCAACGGCGACAACTGTATTGTATTCAATGTAGCCCTTGGAGTAATTTTATGTTTTTGTTGAAATTTTAATCAGTTTAGGAACATGTATGTAGCAATTTGTGTCAAAATTGACCATTTTTAATCGTTGGTCATTTTAAAAACATGGGTAAATTCCAATCGTCTCTTTAAATACATTTATATTTTTAGAAACAAAATTTGAAAGGAAAATTCATGTAGTAGTGTTGACCTAGTTTTAACCAAAGCATTTACGTTGCTTGATCACGATTTCGAAAGCGAACGACGAGAATGATAAGTCATCAAAGCATAGCCCATGATGATGATGACAGGGAGAGAATGTCAACGTCTGCGAGATTAACACGAGTATAAAGAGGATGCATCGGAAGATGTACTGGTGGAGCCCTCTCCGAAGCTCAAATCAGCACTCTATTTTCTCCGGAGAACAACGAGGAATCAAAGTGCTATAATTCTGGAAAGCTTACCCCCTCTTCCGGACCTGGGCGACTTGTAGCAGGAACAGGGGTATCAGCGGGCTAGAAGCGTCTTAGCCGGAATGGAGTTCCACGACCCCAGCCTGGTTCAGTGTGAAGAACTCTTGTATCGGGCTAGGATTAGCTTCAAAGCCACCGACCTTAGCCATAACCACAGTAAGTTCAATATTTCGTTAAACACTTGTCGATTCTAACTGTTGTTTCATTATTTTTGTATTGCAGAGAACATCATGTTGTCCTGGGCCATGAGCAAGCTCCTTAAATGGGAGCTAGCAGACGAGCAGACCCTCGCCCCTCTCCTCCAACTCCTTACTGCCCCGGTGACCGAGCATTCTGAAGGCTCCGAGCCGGCGCATGAACTGCCTGGTGCTCAGGGAGTTGATCCCCCCTGCTCCCATTGGGATGGGAGGTGATGATGAGGAACCTGCAGCTCAGGTTCTTCCGTCGACAATAGAGCTGACTGAAAAAGCGGGGCGAAGACGGTTTGTCTTACCCAGAGAGGAAGACAAGGAGAGACGATCAATTCCTCCTGCCCCCCCGGGAAGAGGAGGACCCACGCACCTCCGACGTCTCCCACGATCACGGAGGAGAAGGAAGATAAAATTCCTCTTTCGAAGCACCACCGAATGGTGCCATCTCCTGCGGCGGGCACCAGGCCGAGGTCGAAGCCTCTGTCGACTCCCCCATGTTGGGTATGGACCCTTGGCTGGCTTGGCGGTTTCCTAAGCAACCACGGGGTCGAACATGAGAGACCTCTCTATGTCTACGGATTAACAATTTAATCAGAATAGAGACTCGTCTCCCAAACGACAGTCTCGTCGTTGTGTTAATTAATCCAAGTCACAACTTATCCAAAACCAAAGTTAAGGCCTTGTAACTTTCCGGATTAATCAACCGCGGAAAAGATGACGAATGGATCGCCGATCTTTGTGTTTATTATCGGGGTCCATGACATAAATTAATTATCAAATTAATTAATAAATAAATAATCTACGATAATTAATTATCAACATGCAATGAAAACAATAATCAAAGCAACAAGATAGCAAAAGAAAGACGGAGCTAGGGAGAGGTATACCTCGCCGTTTACCTCGCAGTCTTCTACCTTATGACCCTCCCCTCCTAGACGTCGTGTGGGCGATGAGCTTGTTAGTAATATGAGAGAAGTATCCTAAGGCAATCGCCTTATGATTGTAATCATTTACTTTAATAAATGAATATTCACTATTTGAGTATACATGTTCGTATATTTGATTGAGATCTTAAACTCATTTACTGAATGTCCGCAATACAATTCACAGCATGAGAGAATTTGTGATGAATTCACAATTAGTGATTATCTCTACATGTGCAATTGTGAAGTATTGAAATTGTCCCTAGTCGATGAATTGATAAATACGGACACTATCAATTCTGTTGAGACTAGCATGGGTTATTCTCTAATCAGCCGATTCTCACTGGCTGGTGACATTGGGATGTCCGGAGATAAACATGAATGCTAGTTAAGGGAACTAGTTCATTGGAGTGACTGGCTGTAAAACTTCATATGGTAATCTACATATAGATATGTCAATGAAGTTCTTACTGCAGCTTAAGTGCGATGTTCCTTTGACTTGCGGTGTTCAAGTCATCTTGATCATGAAGACTTATACTTTGACATCTTAAGCAAGCATCTCCAAGGAGGTGTGAACCCAGGATGATTGGGTATAAGCCGAAGTGCCCGAAGATGTTTGAACTGTTGGGGCAGAATGCACCCAAGTCAAACCTGTGTTTTGATAATGGCAACAGAGGTCAAAAGTTAAGTCTTACTTGTTTTCTAACAAGTGAATCTAGTGTGCAGGAAAAGCCCTAGCAAAGGACTGCTAGGCACTGGCGAAGGAATGCCAGAAAAAAAAAGCCCTAGCGAAAGGACTGCTAGGCACTGGCGAAGGAATGCCAGGGTCAAAAGCCCTAGCAAAGGACTGCTAGGCGCCAGGCGAAGGACAGTCTGGGACTGAAGCCCTAGCGAAGGAATGCTAGGCACCGAGCGAAGGGCAACTCGGCATCCAAGACCTGACAAAGGACCGTCAGGCAAAAGTCCAACCAGAGGAACGGTTGGCATCAGGTAAATTCTCCCGAGAGGAGTAGGTGAGGACGCGTTCCCCGTCGAGGGAACAGTAGGCGTCGGGTCGACCTAGGGCTCCATTTTGGAGACCAAAGTCAGAATCAAGACAGCTAAGGCTGTATAAACTAATAAATAAATGCTTTATATTGTTTTCGGACTAACCCTGGATGCATGACCAAAGGAACGTGTGTCTGCAGCTCAGAGAGCCTCAAAGGAGTGAGGCAGCAGCTGAGTAGGGCGCCCTGAGTGTCTAGGGCGCCCCCAAGGTGATCAAGAAACAAGTAAAGCAAAAAGGAGTTCGGCTAACCACTAGCCGGGGCGCCCTCAGCAGCCAGGGCGCCCTCAGCAGCCAGGGCGCCCTCAGCAGCCAAGGCGCTCCGCGCCTATGCCAGCGAAGCCGATCAACTCTATCCAGCCGAGAAGACCACGCGGAAAAAGTCAAGCAAGGCGCCCTCAGCGACCAGGGCGCCCCAGGGGTCAAACCTCATCCCTATTCGGGTGGGATAAAGCTTGACCGAGCGAAGTGCGGATCGCCTGACACGTGGGAGGGTGCCCCCGACGTCCAGGGCGCCCCTAGGTACTATAAATAGCACCCCTCAACCCCAAGCTAAAAGAACACTTCAATTCAACGCCTCAAAGCTCTTCTTCTCTCGCACCTTGATCCGGAAACCTTCCAACACGAGCTGACGACGTCCTGCTGCTCCGAGAAATTCGATCTACTCCGGACGTCGGTAAAGAAGAGCGTGTTTTGTTTACTGCACTTATTTTTTTTGTAATCAAATTATTGTAAACTGTTTGCGCCTATATAGAATTGCCCAAAGTAAACGGTCAACGACCGTGGGCCTTGGAGTAGGAGTCGACACAGGCTCCGAACCAAGTAAAACCTCCTGTGTTTACGTTGTGTGTTTTTAACTTCCGCTGTGCAATTGCTCTTTACGTAAATCCGAAAGTTTTCTGATATTCACCCCCGCCTCTATCGGGGTTCTCGATCCAACAAGTGGTATCAGAGCGGGGAAGTTCAAACCTGGTGCAACCACTAGTTTGAAATTTTTTTTCGGATCTTTAATCTTTTATTTTTCTTACGAATTTTTCGTTAAAAATTTCATTCGATTATTTTTTTTCGGCGAGGTTGGTGCAACACCCCTCGTTATTTTATCCTTATCCCGCAATACTAATCCAAGACCAAGTCTTGGGATATTCTTGTAAGTTTTCTTTTACAGATCAAATGACCATGCAAGAGGGATTTAGCACTGCCAGACCTCCACTCTTCAGTGGAGAAGACTTTTCCTATTGGAAAAGCCGTATGGAGGTCCACCTGAAAACTCAGGTGGACATGTGGATCATCATCCAGTCCGGTCTGGAGATCCCCAAAAACGCCGAAGGACTTCCTCAAAGCTACACAGAGTGGGACACCGCTCTAAAACGAAAAATCGAAGCCGACGCTAAAGCGACTCAGACTTTTCAATGCGGATTGACAAAAGAGGAACTGAACCGGGTGGGACCCTTCAACAGTGCGAAGGAGCTTTGGGCAAAATTGATCGAGCTGCACGAAGGAACATCAGATACTCGGATAAGCAAGAGGGATCTGCTTCTGAACAAACTCTACACCATCAAGATGGCTGACAACGAGACAGCAGCCCAGCTCCACGCATGAATCCAAGAGTTGATGAACGGTCTTCACACAATAGGTCACAAGGTTGAAAACCGTGACTTAATAAGGTATGCTCTAAACGGTTTCCCTAGAAACACCTTGTGGGCATCTATGGTAGATGCATACAAGGTCTCAAGGGATCTTTCAAAAATAAAATTAGACGAATTATTTTCCGAACTAGAACTGCACGAACAAACTAACACCAATATGGTCGAGAAAGGAATTGCTTTCGTTGCAGGTAAAACTGGAAGGACAACAAAGAAGAAGCCTGAACCTGAACCCGAGTCTAACTCAGACTAAGACTCAGAAGACGAAGAAGGGTATCAAACTAAGCTGGTCCGACTAGCCCGAAGTTACTACAAGGAGCTAAAGAACCGAACCGACAAACGGAAAACCGGCAGAAGAAAGGATGAACCAGCTGAAGCCGCAAACAAGCCCAATGTGACTTGCTACGAGTGCAAGAAAAAGGGCCACTACAAGTCAGAGTGTCCTAACCTAAAGGAGACTAAAAAGATCTTCCTCAGAAGAAGAAGAAGAGGCACCCCAGTCCAACCTCCTAGCTCTGACCGCCTCAGAAGAAGTCGGAGCCGAGTCAGAAACATAACAGGACGACGGCGAGCTGACCTTTACAGAAGATGGCGAAATTAAGGTAACTGATTTTAATAGATCTCAATTAGGTGAACTAATTTCATTTCTTTCTCGAGATTTGGCAAAAGCCAAACTCCGAGTCGAATCCCTCCGACAGGAAGTAAAACTCCTGAAAGAGGGAGCTGACTCTAAACCCTTAACCGAGAAGGTTCAGGAAGGAACTCCTACTCAAGTTGAAAAACTTGAAAAGGAGAACTCCTCCCTGAAAACTCAGGTTAAGGATCTTAGATCAGCATTAGAACGATTTACATCTGGTTCCAAGGGTCTTGACATGATCCTTGGAAAACAGAAATCAGTTCTAAATCGATCCAGACTGGGCTATAGAACCAAATCCCGGCAAAGATCTTACTTTGCTATACTGAATCAGTCCAGAGGTAAAATTCAAGCATGGGTACCCAAACTATACCTGAACAAACCGACTGAATCAAATCAGTATTGGATCCCCAAGGACAAGATTCACATCTTGCCTAACCATCACCGTGGCTTTAGTTCAGGGGGAGCCAAACTGAAAACAATCTTCATTATCAGATAAGAATTTAATTTTTGCTTGCAATATGATTGTTTGCTTGCTTATTTAATTACTGCAATATTACCATGCTTAGACTTAGGCTAGTTTAAGGACTGAACAAACATAACTGAAACTTGACAACATAGTATTGGGTGGAGGTGAGATGATAGTACGTTAGGGAAGCCAATTTGGCGGAACTAGCCGAAGCTACCGATCCAAGACCCATACTAGTTAGACCAGAAATTTTTCAAAGAATTTTTGAAAATGAAATTTCATTAAAAGGCTTTGTCAAGGAAAGGGTGGATGATCCCATAAGGCTACGACCAAAGAAGGCCTAGTGCCTCGCCAAGACCTGGAAGCCAATTTTTGAAATTCAAATTCAAATTATTTTTTGTCAAATTCGAATCTAACACAAAATTTCAGTTATTTATAGATTTGAACATCTTTTCAAAAATTTCAAAATTAATTAAGTTTTCAAAATTTAATTACTTTCAAAATTAATTAAGTTTTCAAAATTTAATTGTTTTCAAAATTAATTAAGTTTTGTAAATTGTTTTCAAAATTAATCAAAATTTTCAAAATAATCTTAAAACCTGTCTCACAAAACCCATAAGGCTAACGTGATTGAAAACCCTAGATTAGGTGAGACAGTGAAATTAAAACTCAATTATGATTTCTTTAATACCTGTATTGTAGTTAAATCCTAATCTTAAACCATAATCAACATAGTCAAACTATGGCCAAAGAAGTCAAACTACAGTTCAAGAACTATTGTTGTATTGAACTTGAAGAAGTTCAAGAAAATCCAATAGACATTACAGAGACACCTAGTCTAAACCCACAACCAATAACTCATAATGATGAGCTATCAGTTGAACCTAAAACAACACCACTTCATCGTAGATCTGATAGGACACGCAATATTCCAGAGAGATACGGATTTCTCGTAAGTGAATCGAACGACGTGTTACTCATTAGCGATGACGAACCTATCAGTTATGATGATGTTCTAAAAAGTTCAAAAAGGGACAAATGGCTTGAAGCCATGAAGTCGGAAATGGATTCCATGTACGAAAATCAAGTATGGGACTTGGTTAACCCACCTGAAGGGATTAAGCCCATAGGGTGCAAGTGGGTTTTCAAGAAGAAAACCGACATGGAAGGTAATATTGTTACCTTTAAGGCTAGATTAGTGGCAAAAGGATATCGTCAGAAACAAGGAATTGATTATGACGAAACCTATTCGCCAGTAGCTATGCTTAAATCCAATCGGATGCTCCTGGCCATAGCAGCTCATTATGATTATGAGATATGACAAATGGATGTGAAAACAGTTTTTCTTAATGGAAACCTGCTTGAGGATGTATACATGATACAACCTGAAGGTTTCACATCGGTTGCTAAAACCAAAATATGCAAGCTTCGACGATCCATATATGGACTGAAGCAAGCATCCAGGAGAAGGAACATCCATTTTGATGAGACAATCAAAGAGTTTGATTTCTCACAAAATCCTGACGAACCTTGTGTGTACAAGAAGGTTAGTGGGAGTGCAGTCGTATTCCTAGTATTATATGTCGATGACATATTACTTATAGGAAACGATATATCAGTCTTACAGTCGGTTAAAATTTGGTTGTCCAAAACTTTCTCCATGAAAGACCTGGGAGAAGCAACCTATATCCTTGGGATTATAATATATAGAGATAGATCAAAACGGTTGCTTGGTCTTTCGCAGTCTACATATATAGACCGAGTGCTAAAAAGGTTTAGCATGTCGGAATCCAAGAAAGGTTACCTTCCCATCATCCATGGGATCAACCTTTCAAAGTCTATGTGTCCGCGCACAGAAGACGAGAGGATTTGCATGAATAAGATTCCTTATGCATCCGCGATAGGATCTATCATGTATGCTATGTTATGTACTAGGCCCGATGTATCATATGCTCTGAGTGTCACAAGCAGATACCAGTCTAATCCAGGAATGGATCATTGGGCGGCTGTCAAGACAATCCTTAAGTACTTAAGAAGAACTAAGGATGTGTTCCTAATATATGGAGAAGAAGATATGATAATACGTGGGTATACAGATGCCAATTTCCAGACAGATAAGGATGACTCCAAATCTCAGTCCGGATACGTATTTATTTTAAATGGAGGCGCAATAAGTTGGAAGAGTTTCAAACAAGACACTGTAGCGGATTCTACCATGGAAGCGGAATATATTGCGGCTTTGGAAGCAGCAAAAGAAGCAGTCTGGATCAAGAAGTTTGTCTCAGAACTTGGTGTGGTTCCAACCATTGATGAAGCAATACCGGTTTACTGCAACAACAATGGAGCTATTGCACAAGCAAAGTAACCAAGGTCTCATCAGCGATCCAAACATGTGCTTCGCCACTATCATCTGATCAGAGAGATTATAAGTAGGAATGATATACAAATTGAGAAAATTCCTACTGAAAGGAATTTAGCGGATCATTTAACTAAGGCCTTGCCTCAAAGCAAATTTGAGGGTCATGTTAGAGCCTGTGGTATTGGATACCGTAGCGATTTGCATTAGGCCAAGTGGGAGTTTGTTAGTAATATGAGAGAAGTGTCCTAAGGCAATCGCCTTATGATTGTAATCATTTACTTTAATAAATAAATATTCACTATTTGAGTATACATGTTCGTATATTTGATTGAGATCTTAAACTCATTTACTGAATGTCCGCAATACAATTCACAGCATGAGAGAATTTGTGATGAATTCACAACTAGTGATTATCTCTACATGTGCAATTGTGAAGTATTGAAATTGTCCCTAGTCGATGGATTGATAAATACGGACACTATCAATTCTGTTGAGACTAGCATGAGTTATTCTCTAATCAGTTGATTCTCATTGGCTGGTGACATTAGGATGTCCGGAGATAAACATGAATGCTAGTTAAGGGAACTAGTTCATTGGAGTGACTGGCTGTAAACTTCATATGGTAATCTACATATAGATATGTCAATGAAGTTCTTACTGCAGCTTAAGTGCAATGTTCCTTTGACTTGCAGTGTTCAAGTCATCTTGGTCATGAAGACTTATACTTTAACATCTTAAGCAAGCATCTCCAAGGAGGTGTGGACCCAAGATGATTGGGTATAAGCCGAAGTGCCCGAAGATGTTTGAACAACCTACAAAGGATTCACCACTCCTTGCGAGGAGATGTATACCCAATGCCTATCATCGGATTGTTACTCGAAGCCTCTGGCCAGAGCATCACATGTTCCGAGTATGAATCTCTCAGAAACATGAGAGTAATTAGAATACGTTGGACGAGAAAGACTTTACTTGGGCTAGGTGTGACGTAGTCAGCCTAGTGGGGACTGACACACATAGACCGTGTCCTGAATCAAGTGGGTATAAGATGGTGAAGGGAATGAGGCACGATTCATTAGAGCTGCTGAAGGGTTTCAGAATAATTTCTGAGGTCAACCGTTGATCTTTCGATTAATTGGGGATCATGATGTACTACTAGGTGACACTCATGATCGTTCTATAATTGGTTAATTATAGACGGCCAACATAAATCGAAAGCCTATTTAGTCACACGCACTACGAGTAATCCGAGGGATTTAAAATGAGTTGAAAATTGGTTTTCCGATTAAGAGAGATAAGTCGAATTTGAATTTTTCAGAGACGCATCGGAAGCATAAAATGGCTAAGTCTTTTGAAGACTTGTTGGACGAATTAAATGAGTTTAATTCGTATGGTTTTAGCTTGGGTTTGGCCGGCCAAAGAGGGTCCCCACCCTCTTTGTTTGGCCGACCACAACAAAAGGGGAAAACCGAATTTTTGGTTCAAATTATAAAATAAACCGTGCGTGGTTTGTTTTATAAAATTATGGATAAAGAAATTTATATAAAGAAATTTATATAAAGAGATTTATTTTTAATGGAAATTAAAATGAACCATGGATTGGTTTATTTTATTTTATAAAATCAATAATGGATTGATTTACCATGATAAAGAAATTTATATAAATAAATTTATATAAAAAAATTTCTTTCCATAAGAAAAGGGAGACATGGTTGTTTTTATCATAAATTAAATTATGATAAAAACTTGGCATGATGGAATAATTCATAGAAAAATTTATATGATAAATTTCTTATGAAAATTTATTCCACAAAAAGGAGACTTGGCGATTGAGAGACTACTATATAAAGAACCAAGGCAAGGCTTGGAGATTAATCTTAGAGATCTAGAAATACGCCCTCTCTCTCTCTCCTTCTCTCCCTCTCCCTCCTCTAGTGCTGCCGGCCCTAAAAAGGAGGACCCCTTTGTTGCTGTGAGCTTCATCCACCAAGCAGCTGCCGAAGAAGAAGAAGAAGCGGGCGCAACTCCTTCCTTCCTCCCGGAATCTTGATTCCGTTCTTGGTTTGGTGGTTAGTCTTCCCATATCTCTCTTGGTATTCTGGTCGTGCCTTTGGAGAATCTAGTAGTTCTTGTCGGCACGAAACTCGTGGCTTTGCGAAGTTATCCCGAAGAAAACTCGGCATGGACGCGAATAGAGGCAGAGCTTCCAAGGGACGCTTACGGTTGGATCTCGTCCCTTCCTTCGAGTTACGCGAGATATTAAGTACATTAGTTTACTTTCTGCAAAATTTTAATATATGATAATGTCTACACAATATAAGGTTGCATGCTTAGATGTGTGGTTAAATAATTTGAAAAATTATTTATGCTAAATCTTCCGCTGCACGTAATAAATTTTAAAATTACGAACCCGCATCCATGTCAACATGCACCCGGTCCCAACAGAGCTACCAAGACGCGGAGTCACCAAGAGTCTCCAATTAATCCTTTTCTTCAAGCTTCTTCCAAAACGCCAACACAAACCCTAGGGAGCTAGGGTTTTGCTTGCACCTATTAGTTATCTTCCTCTCCACCTCAAACCGCCGGCCACCTTATGCTCCAAGGTCCGGCCAACATCAAGATGACACCGAGAGGAAGGCTAGGAAGATGAAGAACAGGAAGAAGAAGCAGTGATAACTCCTTCTTCTTCCCAAAACCCGCCGGAAATCCAACTTCACTTTCTTCACCCTCGTCGGCGCCAAACAAGGAAAGTTCCTTGTTTTTCCGGCCACCAACCGCTTCTCCTCTCTGCTCTCTGCTTGTGAACGCTGAGAGGAATCTTTTGAAGAAGATAGGAGAAGATACCGAAGAGAAGGAAGGAGAAGAACTCGACTTCTTCTCCTCCGGACCACCGCCGCCGCCGCTCAGCTTACAGCCGCCGCCAACAGCCTCCTCCGACCTTCTTCTTCTCTTCGTCGAGCTCTCCTAGGTCTGGCTGAGCCTCCACGACAAAGAGAAGGAGCTGATGGAGATGAAAATGCAAGGAATTCTCCTCCTTCCTCCTCCTCTACCGCCGGCGCAAGGTTAGACCTAGGAGAGAGAATAGAAGAGCATTTTGGGGTTTTCAATAATTGGAATAATTTCCAATTAATTATGGATTAATTAGACCCTTGTATCATGACTCCTATGGGGTATTTATAGGGCTACGGTAGGGACCATGAGGAGGAGTTAATTCTTGGCCCGCTAATGGATCCAAACCCGATCCATTAATGGAGATCCATTCCACTAAAGGATCCCATTAAACTTCCTCACCAACCCTCATATTTTCATACGGGCTCCACTAATTATGAGTCATCCATCTCCCCGTGTTTAAGATATCGAATGCCTGATAATTAATTTAAATTACTGACAATTAAATTAATTATCCTCTTGATCCTTGATTAGTACCACTCAACCTTTTCATCATTTCGGACCATAGTCCACTTGCATGATTTGACATGACGATCTTTTTGAGCTCATCAAGGGGGCATCATCATCCTGACTGTTGGGACCGGGTGCTTGTTGACATGGATGCGGGTTCGTAATTTTAAAATTAATTACGTGAAGCGGAAGGTTTAGCATAAATAATTTCTCTAATTATTTAACCACACATCTAAGCATGCAATTTTATCTTGTGTAGACATGATCATATATTTAAAATTTTGCAGAAACATAAACTAATTTACGTATTACCACGCGTAACTCAAAGGAAGGGACGAGATCCAACCGTAAGCGTCCCTTGGAAGCTCCGCCTCTATTCGCGTCCACGCCGAGTATCTTCGGGATGACTTCGCAAATCCACGAGTTTCGTGTTCTCGAGAACTACTAGATTCTCCGAGAACGCGACGAGAAAAACCAAGAGAGAAGTCGGAAGACTAACCACAAAAGGATGGCCGGCTGGTGCTCCTTCTTGGGGCTAGTTGGCGCACGGCAAGAAGGGGAGAAGAGAAGGAGAGAAAGAGAGGGAGAGAGCCTATGCCTTCATCTCTATCATTATCATTACCCAAGCTTTGCCTTGGGTCCTTTATATAGTGGCCTCTCAACCATCAAGCCTTTCAAATATGGAATAACTTATTCCATCATGCCAAGTTTGATTTTATATCATGGTTAAAATGATATTTTAATTCATGATAAAAAATCAATTAAGTCTCTTCTCTCCTATGGAATAAATTTCCTTATCATGGTAAATCAATCCATGATTGATTTTATAAAATAAACCAGTCCATGGTTCATTTTAATTTCCATGAAAAATAAACCAAACCTTGGTTTATTATATAAAAATTTATATCATCCATAATTTTATAAAACAAACCACACTTGGTTTATTTTATAAATTGAACCAAAACTTGGTTTATTTTATAAATTGAACCATAACTTGGTTCTCTCCCTTTGTTGTGGCTGACCAAGCAAAGAGGATGGAGGCCCTCTTTGGCCGGCCCATTGATGAACCCTAACTAGGTGTCACAAATGTGGGTCTCAAAATTTAGATAAGTGTAAGCTGGAAACCCTTTTTGCTATCAAAGAATAAAAGCGTAGTAAAGGGGCCACAGGTCGTATTTTTCCTAGGGCTAGTTGAGGTTGTTTGATCCGAGCTCGAGTTTATGTGTCGTTGATTGTTTTTTTGGGTTTCAAATAATATTTGGGTTTTGTTTTCAATTCAGAAATGAAATCGCAATGAAAATGAAGGAAACCAAACTAATGAACCAAACAATGTGATAGCAATTAGTAACTCAACCAATGGGCAATTAAATCGACTAATGCAACTTGCAAAATTCAGGAAATCAAGCTGATATCAAATTGATCCTAATGCTGACAAGGTTTGCAATTCAAAACAACCAAGGGCTGAGCATTCTATAGACAAATTGATACAAAGTCATTACCGAAACTTCACTTGATTCAAGGTGCAGAAACTCAATCTGAAATGCAGAAATAAAGATGAAAATTCAGAAACAAATGAGATGTAAAACCAATTTATTCCGAGCACAATACAAACTGACAAGTGGGTTTAACTTCAGCTAAAATGGAACTCAACACAACCAAGTGCCAATCAGCTAACCACTAATCCGAAATAAGTTTTCACTTGACACAAACTTGCATAAATAAATTGATCATGGCATGCAGGATAGAGAAGCTAATTGCCGAAATCTGATACTAAATGCAGAAGGGATACTACAATTCAGGCACGTTGCAGAAATTTGAAGGAAGAAGTGCAGCCACTGATTGGAATGCAGAATTTCCAATCAAACTAATGTAGAATTTGACTGCAGAATTTTCAGAAACTTGAAGACAGGCTTGCAGCAACACATTGTATGTAAAGTCAAACAAGCAACTTATGTTCAACAACTGACTGTGAAATAGGTAGATCGGGTACAGAATTAAGCATCAAATGTGTGCAAAAATAAACTCACGTGAGACAAAACTTCAGACATTGAACTGAAGTGCAGAAATGAATGAATGAAGGAATGAGATGCAAAACTTCAGAAACTGAATTGGATGCTAAACCAGGATCGATTGAGACTTTAGAAACTGTGGACGAGAAATTCAGAGACAGCTGAGGGAAGCAATGAATTCAAAAACTTCAGGAAACATAGGTAAAAATGCAACAATTCTTTTCGCATGCAGAAATGTAGATTCAGCTGCAGAAATCTAAGGGGAAACCAAATGCTGAAACTCACAAATCAGGTTGCAAATTCACCCTCAATACTCAGAAGAAATATAGAGAACTAATGCTCACTAATCACCATTTCAGAAACTTTATTTAGACTGGTAGCAGCAAAACTGAATGACAGGAATGAAGCTTAATTTTGCAGGAATAAAACCGATACAAATCAATAAAAACCAAATGCAGAAATCAAATTCGAGAACTTAGTAAATGAAACAAACTAACATGTAAACTCAGAAGTTAACGCTAAAGCTAGCTTGATAAACACTTCAGGAACTCAAAAGAAAAAAAAACTGATACGCACTACAGGGCTTGATACGCAATGGAAAAGAACTAATACGCAACAACAAAAATGGAACGCAAGCACTTAAACATGAAATAAACTGTGATTGAAGACAATTGTTCACTAACAAGCTACCTACTGATTAACTTGCGGAATTGAAACACTAATTAAAGCAAAAACAATTCAGAAAATGAAAATGAAAAAGCTGATACAGAAATTCAAATTGAAGTTGTGGCAGAAATGAAATTACAGCTAAAAGCAGAAAATTTAATAAGAAAACTAATCCTCAATCCTTCCCTAGCTCAAGAACTCCTTGTTCGTCACACAAGGGCAAGCCTCGAACCCGTAAGCTCCATAAACCATCGAGAATCAGTCTCTATGAATCAAATCCGAGCTCAACTCTGCTCAAACTGAAATTCCCATTCGACTTCTTCAATCCAGCTGCTTCCAAATACGATGGTGATTGGGGGATGGTCAGAGAGCACTCTAGGGAACCCCTCCAGATTGCTCCGGTGGATGGAAATTGAGCGCAACTGAGATCGAAGGCAGCAAATGGCAGAGCTGAGGAAACCTCTCTCAGCTCTGTTTCTTGGGCAATTGAGAGCTGGAAACTTCACTAAAACCCTCTCCCGATGATCAAGAACTTGATCTAGTGGAAGAATCGAGTGGTCGTGCCTCTTAGATGAAGAAATCGACGAAGAACATGAAGAACAAAACGACGAAGAAAACTGCTGCGGCAAAGACGCGACGACTGCACCCTGTGAGAAATTTTTGATTAAATACTTAGCAATGGACGACCCAGATTTCTTTAACTCAATCCAACGACTGATCTTCATCCGATCTGGCCCAAACTTTCCAGATGTTGGTCAAGGGTCAGGATCTACCTCCCAGTAGCTCGGATCCTCCAGATTTGGAATGGATGGCCCAGATCAATATAATCTTTGAATGGACAGTCTAGAGACCTCTGAGCTTGATCCAACGGTTGAATGATCTCTGATTTGGATGAAAGTCTCAGATCTTGGCCTCAGTGCTTGATCAGTCATAACCCTAGCTTGGATTGTTTCAGATGGTCCCAGATGGCTCAGATCTACCCGCTTTTGAATCGGACGACCCAGATTTGTTTGAAGCTTGATCACTCGATCCGGATCCACTTCCGACTCAAGTTTGACCCAGCGTGCCCTGGTCCATGGTCCTTTCATGCCTACAAATAATAGATCAAAAATTTAGTGGCAAAATAATTCAAATATGTAAAGATTTGCAATTAAGTCCAAAATAAAAACAAGTCCTAGAACCTAGGGATTCACAATTAAGCAAGTAAAATATGGGCCAAACTTGGATTTTAGCAACTAAAATAATCAATAAAATAATACTTATCAACTCCCCCACACTTAAGCTTGAGCGTCTCGCGAAACTACTAAGTATGTATCCCTTAGGCTCTTTCCAAGCATAATTAGAAACAAGTGAAAAAAAATTACCTAGGATTGTCAATTCTCAAAAATTTAAGCTCTATGGATTAGTATCTCGTCCTTAAATCAACAACTTAGCCTTTTCATCCTTCATGATTCATTGAGATGAATTTAACTCACTAGCCTTCCAAGGGATGTTTTGGTGGCTCTCTCCTTAAGTTCTAAGTTGATGATGGAAGTGGAGCTCACTCAAACACACATGCTTCTTGCACTACCATAGGCTTGCTTGTTATCTACTCTCCACCATTATTCATGATTAGGATCAACATCTACAAAAACAAGTGAAAGACATAGAAAATGGTAAGGAATGGAGTAAAAGCCAAGAAAATAGAAAATTTGATGAAGTAGGAGACTTGAGTGCTCAAGGATCTTTCCAATGTACTTTGCTTCTCTTTACAGTCCTCTAGTGATATAAAAAGTGTGATGGAGTGAAGCTTTGGCATTGCCCTTCAAAAACTTGATGAAAAGACCTCATTAGTTCCTTTGTGCCAATTTTCCATCTTGCGTGCCAATTTGCTTCCTTCTCTTTTCTCATCATCATTTTCTTCTTTTCCTTTCTCTCTAGTAAAGTCAAAAATGTAATGGAACAAGGCTTTAATTCGGATGAGAAAAACATTCACTTGTTTCATGGTACCAACATTACATTCTTGTGCCATCTTGTTTCTCTCTTTTTTTTTCAAACTGTTTTCTGTTTTTTTTTCCCTGCTCTCAAGTCTTCTAATGGAGCATTTCAGATCTTGCAAAACTCTAATTTCTTCATATCAGTTGGCATCTTGGAGTAGTTGAGCACTTAAAGTATTCCACTCAAAAATTCTGTTCAACAAGTTGAATTTTAGCCAACTTCATTCCATTTCCTGCTCTGCTTCGAAACTCCTAGCAGCCAAATTTTTTTCTTGTTCTGATAGGCTGTGATGTGCTTACAATTTGTGATACATTCATACACTTCATTTCGTGATTCACAGCCCTTGAAAACTCAATTTCATTTCAAGTTGATACAAAACTACTTGTAATGAAACATTCCAATCTGATTTTTTTCTTTTTCAACTGCAATCTCAGTTCACCTTTTCAATCTTGCTGCATGTCATAGTTTCTCATAACTGTCGAATAACTGTGCTTAACCCTTACCAGCAATCCTTGCAACTCAATTCAATTTCTGATGATTGCAGTAGATTGGATTCCAGCCTCCACACTGCATTTCCATTCACTACTGTTTCCGGTCAGTAAATTCAAATCTGTTGCAAATAGATTGAGTTCAGGGAAGAACCATTCTGCATCCTCTGTTTAATTTCAGCAATACAATGCTAAATCAAAAACTCAGATTCAGTTTAAAGTTGATACAGATCTGCTTGTATGGAAACAAATTGATATGGTAAACAAATTTCTGCACTTGAACTTGGCACAAATTTCTGCACTTGTCCAGCTCCACATTCCAATCTGATTTTTTTCCAATTCAGCTTCACAAATAATCCTTCAAGATATTCAACACTTTGCAGCTTACTGTTAGTGATATGAGAGAAGTGCCCTAAGGCAATCGCCTTATGATTGTAAAACATTTATATTAATAAATGATAATTCACTATTTGAGTATACATGCTTGTGTATTTGATTGGGATCTTAAACTCATCTACTGAATGTCCGCAATACAACTCACAGCATAAGAGAATTTGTGATGAGATCACAACTAGTGATTATCTCTAAATGCGCAAATGTGAAGTATTGAAAATATCCCTAGTCGATGAATTGATAAAAACGGACACTATCAATTCTGTTGAGACTAGCATGGGTTATTCTCTAATCAGCTGATTCTCACTGGCTGGTGACATTGGGATGTCCGGAGATAAACATGGATGCTAGTTAAGGGAACTAGTTCATTGGAGTGACTAGCTGTAAGACTTCATATGGGAATCTATATGTAGATATGTCAATGAAGATCTTACTGCGGCTTAAGTGCGATGTTCCTTTGACTTGCGGTGTTCAAGTCATCTTGGTCATGGAGACTTATACTTTGACATCTTAAGCAAGCATCTCCGAGGAGGTGTGGACCCAGGATGATCGGGTATAAGCCGAAGTGCCCGAAGATGATTGAACAGCCTACAAAGGATTCACCACTCCTTGCGAGGAGATGTATACCCAGGCCTATCGTCGGATTGTTACTCAAAGCCTCTGGCCAGAGCATATCATGTTTAGAGTGAGAGTCTCTAAAATACATGAGAGTAATTAGAAATCCAAAGGACGAGTAAGACATTACTTGGGCTAGGTGTGACGTAGTCAGCCTAGTGGGGACTGACACCATAGACCGTGTCCTGAACCAAGTGGGTATAAGGTGGTGAAGGGAATGGGGCACGATTCATTAGAGCT
This sequence comes from Boesenbergia rotunda, assembly GCA_024364735.1. Classification (NCBI taxonomy): domain Eukaryota; kingdom Viridiplantae; phylum Streptophyta; class Magnoliopsida; order Zingiberales; family Zingiberaceae; genus Boesenbergia; species Boesenbergia rotunda. The sequence goes on along the minus strand of JAGFNQ010001537.1, from coordinate 1,284,367 downwards.
GCTGAAGGGTTTCAGAATAATTTCTTCTGAGGTCAAACCGTTGATCTTTCGATTAATTGGGGATCATGATGTACTACTAGGTGCCACTCATGATCGTTCTATAATTAGTTAATTATAGACGGCCAACATAAATCGAAAGCCTATTTAGTCACACGCACTACGAGTAATCTGAGGAATTTAAAACGAGTTGAAAATTGGATTTTCCGATCAAGAGAAATAAGTCGAATCTGAGTTAGTCAGAGGCGCAATGGAAGCTAAAAATGGCTAAGTCTTTTGAAGGCTTTTTGGGCGAATTAAATGAGTTTAATTCGCGGCGGTTCAGGTTGGTTTTGGCCGGCCAAAGTGGGTGTTAAACCCTCTTTGGTGGCCGGCCAAATAGAGGAGAATAAATCAATTTAATTGGTTTAATTAATTAAATAAATCTAGTACGATTTATTTTATAAATTATGGATAAATAAATTTGTATAAAGAAATTTATATAAATAAAATTTATAGAAATTTATTCTTTTATGGAAGATTAAAATAATCCATGAATTGAATTTATTTTAATTTTATAAAATCAATTATGAATTGATTTTTCCATAATAAGAAAGTTTATAAATTTCTTATAAAATTTATTCTATAATTTAAAGAGAAGAAGAATTAGTTTTTATTATAAATTAGTTTATAATAAAGACTTGGTTTAAACGGAATTAATTCATAAGAATTNATCGGTCTGGGCGCTCCCGGATCGAACGGTGATCCATTCAATCGCATTAAATTATGGTTGGTGGACCGATCCACCAACCGATTAACTTCGTGTATTTCCTTACTTCCTAGCCCTAGTCGACCAAAACCCCTCAGCGCCGAAACCCTCTTGCCTTCATCCTTGCGCGTGCGATTTCTCTTCTCTTGCTGTGCGTGAGAGTTCTCCTTCTTGCTGTTGGTGTTCTCAGCAGCGAGTTCGTGATCTTGCAAGCTCATTCTTCCTTGCCTGCATGAGCACTCAAGGTTCTTCTACTCCTTGCGATCAGAGTCCTCTCGATCTCTCTAAGAACGTGCGAGTTCTGCAGTTTTCGGTCATCTTCAGTCCATGGCACCTAAGTAAGTTTTTGTTTCGTTTCATCTTACAGATTACTTCATCGATCATGTGTTTGTGCTAATCAAAATGTTTATCTTGTGGTGTTTGTCGTGACCTTGCCTATGCCATGACCTAAACTCAATCACATCTCTCTGTTATTTGATTTTTGATCAACTCTTATCTTTGTGATCCTTTGATTTGTATCAACCTGGTGCCGTGACTTTATCTGACCCCACTGATTAAATCAAATCCTGTGTTCTTGATCAAACTTGTGTGATCACTTCTATGATCAATTCTTTAATTCCTTTAGAAAGTCATCCAAAGGGAAAGAACCGGTGGAGGGTAGTTCGAAGGGCAAAGCCCCTTCTTCTTCCAAACCCTCTCCAAGACCTCAACCATCCTCGATTTCTAGATTTCCCAATGCATACCTGGAACAAACCTTCCAAACTAGAACCTTTAAACTTGTACCTTGCAGATCGATGTTGATGCAGTCTGGCCCTGATTGTTGTTTTGGTGTTGACACCGATTTTAGTTTAGGTGGATGATTATTGATGATTATGATGAAGTCCTGATCGGGGATCAGGCATGGGTTGGAAAATCCTAACCTGGAGGGTTAGGTGTTGAAAATCCTAGCTTGGAGGGCTAGGTGTGTGAAAAGTCCTAATTCGGAAGAGGTGGGTGAAAAGTCCTAGCTTGGAGGGCTAGGTGAAAAGTCCTAACTTGGAGGGTTAGGTGCAAATTCCCATCTTGGAGAATTAGGTGAAAAGGTCCTGGCTTGGAGGGTCAGATCCTAGCTTGGAGGGCTAGGTTTGGAAAAGTTCTAATCCGGAAGAGTTGGGTGAAAAGTCCTAGCTTGGAGGGCTAGGTGAAAAGTCATAACTTGGAGGGTTAGGTGTAAATTCCCAACTTGGAGGATTAGGTGAGAAATCCTTAGCTTGGAGGGCTAAGGTGGATGAAACCCTAGCTTGGAGGGTTGGGTTGGAGCCCCTGGATCGGTCTGGTGACCGATCATGGAGTTGGCACGGTGCTCCTTCGTGGATCGGTCTGGTGACCGATCCAGCGATGACTGATCGGTCTGGTGACCGATCAGGGAGTATGCGTTTCACCCACTGACTAGCTCCTGATCGGTCTGGTGACCGATCAGGGAGCGAACAGTGAGGTTGAGTTCCCTTGCTGATCTGCTCCTGATCGGTCTGGTGACCAATCAGGATCACTGTGCAGATCGTTCTAGAGAATGATCCAGCATCGCGGGTTCCTCACTAAGATCGATCAGGACGGTGCCTGATCAGTCTGAGCATGATCTGATCGGTCTGGTGGCCGATCAGGAGACACTCTGATCGGTCGGGTGACCGATCAGGAGGTCTGGACTGCGAAGCTCCTAAATCGCCCAATAAAGGGGTGGATCGATCCGGTGATCGATCCACAACCTGGGATCGGTCTGGTGATCGGTCCAGGAGAATCTCAAAGAAATCACGATTTCTGATTAAGCGTTGGGGACCGATCAGAACGGAGCCTGATCGGTCTGGACCCAGCCTGATTGGTCTGGTGACCGATCAGGTGGCTCTCTGATCGGTCCGGTGATCGATCACTTTAATTCAAATTGCACTGTCAGACGCTCTGATCGCGCCTAACCATATCTGATTCGCTGCTGTTTGCTTCTGATATTTGATTTACTGTGTGATATACTGCACTAACAGTCTGATTAAGCTGCAGGTGACAGGGGAGGATTCAAACACTCAAGGAGAAGTCAATGGAGGCTTTCCTTGGAGCAGGTTTGTCCGTTTTTCCATCTCAGGTTGCAACGGCCGAGCTGCAGACTGGAGCTGAGACTGGAGCTTGGCTGAGGGAAGCTCAGGGAGTCCAGGGATAGCTCAGTGGTAGCTGGCGTTGGCAGATGAGCAGCTGGGAGCTGCAGGGATGGTTCCATCTGATGCTTGGTGGAGAAACAAAAGGAGAAGAAGACTTCGGCTGAAGAAAAGAAGTGTTCGACAATTTTCTGTGTTGAGCTTGCTGAAGTTCTTGCTGCGCTTTGTGTTTCTCCACAACTTGCTTGCTGTGTTTCTGAAATCTTCATCACTTTGAGCAAGTAACTGTAATCGAGAAGCAACCAACTCTTACGTAAGTGCCGGGAGGAAAGAACAAGGAGCTTGGAGTCCAACAGTGAGAAGACACGAAGGAGGGAGTCCTTGCGTGAGATCGTCGCTGGGTGGAGCTCGGGATAAGCTCGCTGTGCTCTTGTCCTTGCTAGGTGCTGAGTAAGAGTATTCTCTGTGTTTCATTAAGATTAAATCTATATTCTTATTTGAAACGCTGTGGAGAGGTTTCTCCACCGAGAAGGAGGTTGCGTTATATCCGGTGAACACCGGGGCTTGATCTGCCGACGATCAAGGGATCGCCCACCTTAAGGGCACGCCAAGGAGTAGGGGCAAGTTATCCCCGAACCTTGTAAACCCTCTTGTTAGCGATCTTGGTAGCTGTCATTGTTTGCTTTCATTTCTGTTTTTAGTTTACTGCACTGCTTCGTTTTCCTTTGCTTCTTCCGCTGTGCTATTGTTAAGTTAAGTGCAGAAATCTTGCTAAGTGCCAAAGATAAAAGTGATTGGCTATATTCACCCCCCCCCCCTCTCTAGCCATCCCGTTTCCAACAAGTGGTATCAGAGCTTGGGGCTCTGTTTACGGCTTAACATCCTAGAGTTATCAACAAGATGACATTGAGAGAAGGATTCTCCACCACCCGACGTCTATTCTTTGATGGCGCTGACTTTCAATATTGGAGATCAAAGATGGAATACTATTTGAAGATGGACATCCATACTTGGTTCGCGGTGAAGGAGGGATTCACCCCTCCTAAGGATGACGAAGGCAAAGAGCTTGAGTCGTGGAGGTGGACTGCTGAACAAACTCGGAAGAGTGAAGCCGACGCGAAGGCGGTTGTCACTCTACAATGTGGGATGAATAAAGACCAACTCATCAAGGTTGGTCCCTTCACAAGTGCAAAGGACTTGTGGAACAAACTTATCGAGCTTCACGAGGGCACCCGGGACTCAAGAATTGCCAAGAGGGACTTGTTCCTCAATCAACTCCAAAATCTCTCCATGAAGGAGAATGAATCGATAAGTGAGCTTCATAGCCGGTTCAAGGAAGTCCTCAATGGGCTTCATTCGATTGATGAAAAGGTCGAGAATCACGACCTTGTGAGGTATGTCTTGAAAGCATTTCCAAGGAATGCTTTGTGGTCATCCATGGTGGATGCCTACAAAGTATCCAAGGATCTATCTATTGTAAAGTTAGATGATTTATTTTGTGAGATGGAATTGCATGAAATGGCTAACAAAGGTCCCAAGGAGAAGGGGATTGCTTTAGTTGCAAGGGACCGATCCAACAAGAAGAAGAAGGAGAAGGAGGTCTCCTTATCTTCATCCTCTTCCGAATCCAAGTCCTATTCCGAGGAAGATGGCAGTGGCTCCTCATCCTCCGAGATGGCGAACTTTGTGCGAAGGATGATGCGAAGGGATCGACGTTTCAAGAGTAGAGGTAACACTAGTGAATCCAAACTTGATAAGACTAATGCATCTTGCTTTGAGTGTGGTAGGAAAAGGCATTTCAAGAATGAATGTCCAAAACTTAAGAAGAAGGAAGAAAAATCCAAGAAGAAGAAGTAGGCCTTGAAGGTCACTTGGGATGAGTCATCCTCAAGTTCATCCGATGAAGAGAAGGAGGAGAAGAGCACAAGGCATGTGGCACTCATGGCTCTTGGAGAGGAAAGCAGTGATGAATCTTTAAGTTCCTCAAACGCGGCTTCATCATCTTCGAATGATGAAGAGGTAACTTCTCCCGAGCTTGAAAAGTGCTATAGAGCAATTGCATGTTTAACTAGTATGCTTAAGAAGTCAAAAAATAAAGTTAAAGCATTGCAATTAGAAATTGATCAATTGAAATTATCTAGGGATGATAATATTGATGATTTGCATGTTGAATTGTTAGAAGATGAAATTAAATCATTGAAGCATGAGATTGAAAATTTGAAATCCTCTAAGGTTGAGGAAGCAAATGATTTGCATGATGACTTACTAATAGAAGAGAACAAATCATTGAAGAGTGAAGTTGAGAAGCTCAAGAATATTCTTGAGAAATTCTCAACTAGCTCTAAGACCCTAGACATAATCCTAAATGCCCAAAGGGCAGTCTACAATAGGGCTGGTATTGGTTATCGACCCAAAGAACCATCATTCGTGTCTTTGATGTTTAGGACTGATATGAGACAATCTAGGACACCCAAGGTTTAAAAGAAAGTGGTCAAGGCATGGGTGCCTAAGTCATGTTTAGTTGATGCTTTAGGTCCCAAGGTTTGGGTACCTAAAACTTCTATTTTTCGAATTATGTAGGTAATGATTGAGGGGGAGCATCTATCAACCTGGTTCGTTGATAGTGGATGCTCCAAACACATGACCGGGGATAGATCATTGTTTACCACACTTCACAAGAAAAGTAGAGGTAATGTATCATTTGGTAACAATGGTAGTCTTAAGGTCATAGGAATAAGAGACATTCAAATATCCGAGTGTCTTAGAATTTCAAATGTCCTTCTAGTCAAGGGGATGAAATTTAATCTCCTAAGTGTGAGTCAATTGTGTGACACGGGTTACACAATTGATTTCCAACCAAGTCAATGTCTAATTAGACAACATGACACCTTGAACACGGTACTAGTAGGAGCAAGAGTAGACAATATTTATCAAGTTTCATTTAAAAGTGCTACTAATGCTTTTGCTAAGTGTTTCATGTCAAAAGAAGAAGAGTCCACCCTTTGGCACCGGAGACTAGCACATGTGAACATGAAGAACATCCGGAAGTTGGCCAACAAGGGATTGGTTCGTGGCTTACCAAGCATCAAGTATGAGAAAGATAAACTTTGTGATGCATGTCAAATGGGTAAGCAAACAAAATCTGCACATAAAGGTAAAAACGATGTAAGTACTTCCAATGCATTAGATTTACTTCATATGGATTTATTTGATTGTAGTACCATCATATCATTGAATGGAAGTAGATATTGCTTTGTGATCATTGATGATTTCACTAGATACACATGGACTTACTTTTTAAAATATAAGGACCAAACCTTAGATGTTTTCATTTCTTTTTGTAGGAGGGTAGAAAATGAAAAATCATTAACAATTAAGACAATTAGAAGTGATCATGGAGGTGAATTTCAAAATCAAAGGTTTTTAGAATTTTGTCAAGATAGGGGTTATAGACATGAGTTCTCAACTCCTAGAACACCATAACAAAATGGTGTTGTAGAGAGGAAGAACCGTGTTCTACAAGAGGCTGCACGAAGCATGCTTAATGAGTACTCACTCTCGAGTTACTTATGGGGCGAAGCTGTAAATACAACTTGCTATGTGCAAAATCGGGTCCTTATTCATAGGTTTCTAGGAAAGACTCCCCATGAACTTTGGTTTGGGAAACCACCTACGGTTAAACATCTTAGGGTGTTTGGTTGTAAGGTGTTCGTTCTAAACACCAAGGACCACCTTGGGAAGTTCACGGCTAAGGCTGATGAAGGGATACTAGTCGGGTACTCCCTCGTTAGCAAAGCCTACCGAGTCTACAACAAGAAATCTAAATTAGTTGAAGAGTCTTCTGATGTAGTCTTTGAAGAAATTCCAAAATCAAGTGACCAATCAGAAAATGTAGAAGGAGTCCAACTTGAACTTAGGAGACTAAGTTTGAATGAAACTCCAAGTGTTGTTGATGGTGATGAGTCTGATGACGATGAACCTAGACCACCCATAGATCAGCCGGATCCTGAGGCTGAACTTGTGTCTGGTGAACCCAGTCAAGAAGCACCACCAACACCAAGGCAAACTAGATTAGCCTCTAGTCATCCCCAAGACCAAATTGTTGGAGACATCCATCATGGGGTTAGTGTTGGTGCAAGATGCATCAATGATGTTCCTCTTTAAGTGTTTTAATGTTTGACAATACACTTAAGTCAGTGATACAATGAATAGACAAAAGGGAGCAAAAGTGAAATAACCTTAGTTGAGGAAAAGTCCTAGTTAATCTAGGCATCGGAACCCTAAAGACCTAGCGAAGGGCTGCTAGGCACCTAGCGAAGGGCTGCTAGGTATCGAAACCTTAAGACCTAACGAAGGGCTGTTAGGCACCTAGCGAAGGGATGCTAGGCATCGAAACCTTAAGACCTAGCGAAGGGCTGCTAGGCACCTAGCGAAGGACTGCTAGGTATTGAAACCCCAAGACCTAACGAAGGGCTGTTAGGCACCTAGCGAAGGGCTGCTAGGTATCTTAACCCTAAGACCTAGCGAAGGGCTGCTAGGCACCTAGTGAAGGACTACTAGGCATAGAAGACCTAGCGAAGGGCTGCTAGGCACCTAGCGAAGGGCTGCTAGGGAATGAAGACCTAGCGAAGGGCTGCTAGGCACCTAGCGAAGGGCTGCTAGGGAATGAAGACCTGGCGAAGGACTGCTAGGCACCTGGCGAAGGATTGCTAGGTAATGAAGTCTTGGTCCAAAGGACTGAGCAACTTAGCTAAGCGATGACTAAGGACAGGAGTAGAGACGGGTCAGGGTTTGGGCGTCTCGAGGTCCGGGAGTATCGGAAGCTAAGTAAAAGTCCACCCGAAGGACTGGGTGGCAACCATCTCCTGAAAGGAGTAGGTGAAGGGCGAATTCTCGGGGATAGGAACTCGTGCCGGTTCGACCTAGGGTTTCGTGCAAATTCGAAGTCCGAACCAAGTCCTTAAGGCTAACATTATATGTATCTATGCTTTGTGTTTGTGTATCTTGCAGGTATCAAGAACCGGAGACAAAGCAGGGTAAAAAGCATGGTTGGCAGGCCTTAAGGGGGGCGCCCCCAGCAAGGGGGGCGCCCCCAGCAAGGGGGGCGCCCCCATGCAGCCAGGGCGCCCCCAGCAAGGGGGGCGCCCCCATGCAACCAGGGCGCCCCCAGCAAGGGGGGTGCCCCCAGGCAGTACTAAAAGTGGCAGTTTCGTGATGCAGTCAAAACAGTTGTCAACCGGGGCACCCGGAGCGTCCGGGGCGCCCGGATTAGTAGCTGTTTTGCTGTTTCGAAGTTAGAACACAGGATAAGCACTCACGGGGGCGCCCGGAGCATCGGGGGCGCCCTGGTCAAAGGTCTTATCACCTGCAACGAAGTAGGCGCAAGGATAAGAGTTGACCGAGTCTTCCGGGGCGCCCCCAGCGTCCAGGGCGCCCCCAGGAGGCCTATATAAGGGGCTTCGACCCCTCAGCTTCAGACACGACTTCCAAGTACTGTTCTGATCATTCCGACCGACGACAACGCGCTAGAAACGAGGCTCTACGACCGGGAGGCTCCAGGAGGAGGTGCGCGGCACTTCGGAGGTCCAGATTGGCCGAGCTTCATCCTTGTCTTGTTGGTTTGCATTTTGTTAATTACCGTACTTAATTTTTCTATATTATTGCGTGTAATTGTACACTATAAGACGGGTTTTTTCTCCGCCTCCGTAAATTTCGGAAAGGAGACCAATAGTGGACTCACGCCGAGTACATAGGCCTTGGACGTACTGACCCTGGGGGGTTGGGAACCAAGTAAATAATCCCGCTGTGTCACTGTATTATTGTTTTCTTCGTTCTATGTGTTTTCCGCTGCTACTAACTCTGAATCTAGAACGAAGATCCGAAAGTTTCTCCGAAAGATTTTAACGGTCGATATTCACCCCCCCTCTATCGACGGCACCGGTCCTACAGTTAGGACTAGATCATTCTTCCGGAATGAGGCTAATGAAGTTGCCCTAATTTCCGAAATTGAACCTAGGAAAATTGATGAAGCATTAAGTGATCCCGATTGGATCATTGCAATGCAAGATGAGCTAGGTCAATTTGAGAGAAGTCAAGTTTGGGACTTAGTCCCTAGACCTAAGAAGACCACCATCATTGGAACCAAATGGGTCTTCAAGAACAAATTGAACCATAAGGGAGAAATCATTAGAAACAAGGCACGCTTGGTAGCCAAGGGCTATAGTCAAGTTGAAGGCCTTGATTATGATGAGACCTATGCTCCCGTGGCACGATTAGAATCCATCCGATTGATGCTTGCATTTGCAGCACACCGAGGCTTCAAATTATTCCAAATGGATGTAAAATCGGTCTTCCTAAATGGTCTGATTAGAGAAGAGGTCTATGTCGAACAACCTCCGGGGTTTGAGAATACCGAATTTCCAAACCACGTGTACAAGCTCAAAAAGGTACTTTATGGCCTTAAACAAGCACCCCGGGCTTGGTATGAGCGGTTGTCGACATTCTTAATTGAGAAGGGCTTCGTTAGAGGCCAAATAGACCCGATACTATTTCTACGAAGAGATGGTGACAATATATTTATAGCCCAAGTATATGTCGATGATATAATTTGTGGCTCAAATAATAAGGGTTATTTAAATGAATTCATTGGACACATGGAGAGTGAGTTTGAAATGAGCCTAGTGGGAGAGTTAACTTTCTTCCTTGGACTTGAAATCAAGCAAACTCGCGATGGTATCCATGTGCACCAATCAAAGTATACACAAGAAATGCTTCAAAAATTTAACATGAGTGATTCAAAAGAGGTAACCACTCCCATGGCTACAAACACAAGATTAGACAATGATGAGAGTGGCAAACCTGTTGATCTAACTCAATATCGAAGCATGATAGGTAGCTTGCTATACCTCACAGCTAGTCGACCGAATATTCTATTTGTTGTGGGTATGTGCACTAGGTATCAAGTTTGTGCCAAGGAATCTCACTTAATCGCTGTTAAGCGAATTTTGAGATATCTCAAAGGCACAATTGGAGTCGGTCTATGGTACCCCCGTACCGAATCATTTGATTTAATTGGCTATACGGATTCCAACTACGCTGGATGTAAGTTGGACCGAAAGAGCACAAGTGAGGGTTGCCAATTCTTAGGTTCGTCCTTAGTAAGTTGGTCAAGTCGGAAGTAACATTGTGTTGCTCTCACCACGACCGAGGCAGAATATATTGCTATGGGAGAGAGCGTATCACAATTGTTGTGGATGATACATACTTTAGAGGACTATGGATTGAGTTACAAGGGTGTGCAAGTGTTATGTGATAACATTAGCACAATTAACTTAACCAAGAATCCAGTCCATCATTCTAGGACCAAACATATTGAAGTGCGTCACCACTTCATTAGGGATCATGTAGCTAGGGGAGATATTGTACTCTCGCATGTAGAGTCCAAATCAAACCTAGCTGACATTTTCACTAAACCACTTCCCGAGAATGAATTTAGTTTCCTAAGACGGGAGTTGGGAATGTGTCGTGCCTCATGAATTTCAAAATGCTTTCAAACCCTTCATGATTATTTTGAAATTGTTGGGAAACAATTGGGTAACGTTGGGGACATCTCACACAAACTATAAGGTTTAACAAAACGCTTTTGTTTGCTAGATATGGGGTGAGATGTTAGGATCAACTTAATTTCTCAAAATGTCAATGCATCCCTTGAGAAATTGAGTTGACGAGATAATAATCACTTCGGTGACCAAGTATGGGGAAAACCATTGCATAACATATGTGTATATGGCTCCGTGAACATACTTGGACATTCCAATCAAGGAAACTTGATTGGAAACTTGTATTGGGAACAAAACTTGATTAAAACTGCTTGAATGATTGTTGATTGAGTTTGACTCCATTTAGATGGAGCAAAGTGATTGCTGAACCTATAAGGACTTTTGATCCTCGTTCAGGGATCAATTTTAGTCATGAGATCATGTCCAAGTTCGATAAAACTCATCATATCACGTTGGAAAGTTTCAGAAAATCTGAAACTGAATGTTTCAGATCGAACCTGGGAGTTTCAGGAACCCTGATCGGTCACCCGACCGATCAGGAGTAGGGCTGATCGGTCCACAGACCGATCTGGCTCCACTCTGCAATGATCGGTCCACAGACCGATCAGTGAGGCAAGCAGTGACTCTCCGAAAATTTTGACCAAGTGTACTGAGCTAGCCTGGATCGGTCCCCGGACCAATCTGGCACCCTATGGTGATCGGTCCACAGACCGATCAGGGAGCTCAGAGGTTTTTCTCTGGACCCTACTGTTCATGTCCTGATCGGTCATCCGACCGATCAGGAGCGCGTCTGATCGGTCACCCGACCGATCAGGCCAAGGTCAGTCCGATCAGGCTATAGCCTGATCGGTCTGGATGCAATCAGATTGAACGGTGATCCGTTCAGACGCATTAAATTGCGGTTGGTGGACCGATCTACCAACCGATTAACTTCGCGAAAACTTACCATTGCCAAACCCTAAGCGCCGAAACCTCTTCCTCGCGCAACCTTTGCTTCGTGCGAAAGCTTCCCAGTGCTTTCTTCTTCCTCAAGAGAGTCTCCGTGCGACGTGCAATCCTAAGGAGTTCCTTCCGAACTCTGTTTTCTTCCTGCGGCGAGTCTCTCTTTGCGCAAGCTTGCTCTTACAATCTCCAAAACCTTCCCCAATGGCACCTAAGTAAGTTTTTGGCTTCGTTTTGTTTCTCAAAACAGTTCATAAACTATGTTTTGAAGCTAACCAAGTTTGGTGTATTGTTGGTGTGGTGCCGTGTTTTTTTTTGCCGTGACCTTACTTTCTCACCATATGATCAAATCTTGGTCCAAATGTGTTCCTTGATCCATCTATGTACTGTTAATTACATTCTCTGATTGGGTTCACTTTTCTTAATCAAATTGGTCTGATCTTGTTCATATGGTTACTCTATGTATGACCACAACCTTGAATTGTTGTGATTCAACCTTGCCCAAATTGATTAAATCTTGTATAATGACCAATTCAAATCTTTAGAAAGTCTTCTAGGGGTAAGGAACCCGTAGAGGGTAGCGCGAAGGGGAAAACCCCTTCTTCTTCTGCGCCCTCCAGAAGGCCTCAGCCTTCTTCTAGCTCTCGTTTTCCTAATGCTGCATGTGAGCAGGCATATCAATCTCGTACCTTCAAGATACTTCCCTACCGATCCATTGACGTTCCATTTCTGACTGAGTACTGTCCCTCCGTCATGGAGATTGTCACTTTCTACAATCTAGGTTTCCTTCTTTCCTTGGAAAGAACTATCAACTTCGACCTAGTCTCTGAATTCTACAACAATCTACAGCAAGGTCCTCAAGGGGGTTTCGAGTTCACAACTTGAGTCGGCAAAAAGAACCTTGATTTCTCGTATGAGATTTTAGCGGAGTACTTAGGAGGTCGACGATCACCTAACCTCTATTCGATCTATCCCGAGCTTCCTGATCCTCTGCTGGCCCCATTTGCAGATGTTACCCCCGATTCCATCTATCAGCACTTCTTTGGCCATCCCCGCCCGGCTGGTCTTGATGAGTTAGGTCCAGATTTCCCTACCTTTGCAGCCCTACGATAAGCTCCAGTTGACTACGTCCTTTTCAAGATAATCACAAACTGCATCTTACCCATCACTTCAAAGCCTTTGACTGAGATTCGACCCTATCACTGTCTTATGCTCTACGGCATGCACCGCCAGATGGACTTCGACATCATGGAGAGCATCTTCCAGTCTATCCTGTCCTATCGTGAGCCGAGCCGTCGCACGGTCTATATGTCGTTTGGTCATATCATCACTGACTGGCTTATGTCAGTTGGTGTTAATGTCACCAAAGGCAGGACCATGCCCATGGTCAGACAGGATTGTCGGCTTGGTCGCTGCGCCTTTGCGAAATCTGGCATTATTATTCGAGAGCGTGATGGGGCACTGGTATGGAAGGATGGGAGAGGACTTGGTGACCTACCTGACGGAGCACCACATTTTCAGGCACCACTCGAGGCTGCTGCATTTCATGAGGCTCCTGCTGATGACGCCGAGTATGACTATGAGCCTGACCCAGATTTACGATGGCAGATCTCTGAGCTAGACCGTACCCTCCAGGAGGATATTTATTTGAGAGAGCTCCATCGAGAGGAGACCCGCTCGGACTTCCGTTCCATTGATCGCCGACAGACCGGCGTCGAGTCTACTGTCTCTGGGGTTTAGGCATTGCAGCAGACTTGGTACGCAGAGTGGCGCCGCCATACATTTCTAGGGGAAGCTCCTTCAGGCAGTGTTGCACCAGGATCTGCTGATGCCATGATAGATGATCTTATGCACGATGACGACCCCCCCCCCACGGATGTTTGAGCGTGGATGTCTGCTGCCTCTTCTCTTGATCTGTGTACTAGGCCATCTTTGGTCTGTTGACTTTTGGGTTGTATGCCCCTTGACTCGCTTATTGTGGCCTTGTGCCACACGTCTCTGGATTTTGATGCCTGTGACTTGCATCATGTGATTTCTTTGGATGTTTTATGGCTTGATCTGTATGACTCTGATGCATATCTTATCCTATTTTAGCTGCTTAATGTTGATGCTATGAGTACTATCTGCATATTTGTTACTCTGCTATCTTCATGCTTATGATGTCATGATCGTATGATACATATGCGTATTTTGTCATGCCTATATCTGTTTGTCATATGTATTCATATGCTTATCAAGAATCAAATTGTTGTTTTGGGATACCCCTAGGGTTGAGGGGGAGTATAGTTTAAACTTAACAGCCCTTCTAGACCCCTTTTCGGTGTTCGACAAAGGGGGAGAGTGTTGGTTGGTTAAGTTTAGGATGATCATGTTGTAGGGGGAGGATCTGGATTCCCCTATGATTCTAAAGTTGAGCAATTGATTGAGAATCCCTAAACTTAAAATCGGGTTGTCAAACAACAAAAAGGGGGAGATTGTTGATGTAGTCTGGCCTGATTGTTGTTTTGGTGTTGACATCGATTTTAGTTTAGGTGGATGATTATTGATGATTATGATGAAGTCCTGATCGGGGATCAGGCATGGGTTGGAAAATCCTAACCTGGAGGGTTAGGTGTTGAAAATCCTAGCTTGGAGGGCTAGGTGTGTGAAAAGTCCTAATTCGGAAGAGGTGGGTAAAAAGTCCTAGCTTGGAGGGCTAGGTGAAAAGTCCTAACTTGGAGGGTTATGTGCAAATTCTCATCTTGGAGAATTAGGTGAAAAAGTCCTGGCTTGGAGGGTCAGATCCTAGCTTGGAGGGCTAGGTTTGGAAAAGTCCTAATCCGGAAGAGTTGGGTGAAAAGTCCTAGCTTGGAGGGCTAGGTGAAAAGTCCTAGCTTGGAGGGCTAGGTGAAAAGTCCTAACTTGGAGGGTTAGGTGCAAATTCCCAACTTGGAGGATTAGGTGAGAAATCCTTAGCTTGGAGGGCTAAGGTGGATGAAACCCTAGCTTGGAGGGCTGGGTTGGAGCCCCTGGATCGGTCTGGTGACCGATCATGGAGTTGGCACGGAGCTCCTTCGTGGATCGGTCTGGTGACCGATCCAGCGATGACTGATCGGTCTGGTGACCGATCAGGGAGTATGCGTTTCACCCACTGACTGGCTCCTGATCGGTCTGGTGACCGATCAGGGAGCGAACAGTGAGTTTGAGTTCCCTTGCTGATCTGCTCCTGATCGGTCTGGTGACCAATCATGATCACTGTGCAGATCGTTCTAGAGAATGATCCAGCATCGCGGGTTCCTCACTAAGATCGATCAGGACGGTGCCTGATCAGTCTGAGCATGATCTGATCGGTCTGGTGACCGATCAGGAGACACTCTGATCGGTCGGGTGACCGATCAGGAGGTCTGGACTGCGAAGCTCAGAAATCGCCCAATAAAGGGGTGGATCAGTCCGGTGATCGATCCACAACCTGGGATCGGTCCAGGAGAATCTCAAAGAAATCGCGATTTCTGATTAAGCGTTGGGGACCGATCAGGACATAGCCTGATCGGTCTGGACCCAGCCTGATCGGTCTGGTGACCGATCAGGAGGCTCTCTGATCGGTCCGGTGACCGATCACTTTAATTCAAATTGCACTGTCAGACGCTCTGATCGCGCCTGACCATATCCGATTCGCTGCTGTTTGCTTCTGATATTTGATTTACTGTGTGATATACTGCACTAACAGTCTGATTAAGATGCAGGTGACAGGGGAGGATTCAAACACTCAAGGAGAAGTCAATGGAGGCTTTCCTTGGAGAAGGTTTGTTCGTTTTTCCATCTCAGGTTGCAACGGCCGAGCTGCAGACTGGAGCTGAGATTGGAGCTTGGCTGAGGGAAGCTCAGGGAGTCCAGGGATAGCTCAGTGGTAGCTGGCGTTGGCAGATGAGCAGTTGGGAGCTGCAGGGATGGTGTCATCTGATGCTTGGTGGAGAAACAAAAGGAGAAGAAGACTTCGGCTGAAGAAAAGAAGTGTTCGACAGTTTTCTGTGTTGAGCTTGTTGAAGTTCTTGCTGCACTTTGTGTTTCTCCACAACTTGCTTGCTGTGTTTCTGAAATCTTCATCACTTTGAGCAAGTAACTGCAATCGAGAAGCAACCAACTCTTACGTAAGTGCCGGGAGGAAAGAACAAGGAGCTTGGAGTCCAACAGTGAGAAGACACGAAGGAGGGAGTCCTTGCGTGAGATCGTCGCTGGGTGGAGCTCGGGATAAGCTCGCTGTGCTCTTGTCCTTGCTAGGTGCTGAGTAAGAGTATTCTCTGTGTTTCATTAAGCTTAAATCTATATTCTTGTTTGAAACGCTGTGGAGAGGTTTCTCCACCGAGAAAGAGGTTGCGTTATATCCGGTGAACACTGGGGCTTGATCTGCCGACGATCAAGGGATCGCCCACCTTAAGGGCACGCTAAGGAGTAGGGGCAAGTTATCCCCGAACCTTGTAAACCCTCTTGTTAGCGATCTTGGTAGCTGTCGTTGTTTGCTTTCATTTCTGTTTTTAGTTTACTGCACTGCTTCGTTTTCCTTTGCTTCTTCCGCTGTGCTACTGATAAGTTAAGTGCAGAAATCTTGCTAAGTGCCAAAGATAAAAGTGATTGGCTATATTCACCCCCCTCTCTAGCCATCCCGTTTCCAATAATCGATTGATAGGACTTTCTTATATGAGCACTGCCCCTCTATTAAAGAGGTGGTTGATTTCTATAATCTTGAATTTTTCCTTTCTCTCGAGCGGACCATAAATGTTGATCTTGTGACCGAATTCTACAACAACTTGCAACCAGGACCACAAGAGGGTTTTGGGTATACAACTCGGGTAGCCAAAACCAACCTTAACTTTACCCACAAAAACTTTTCAGAATTTCTTGGTTGTCGACGATCGCCTAATTTTTACTCTATCTATCCTGCGATCCCGGACCCGTTACTGCCTCCATTTGTGGGAGTCACCACCGACTCGATCTACGAGTATTTCTTTCGACATCCTAGGCCAGCTGGCCTCGATGAGTTAGGACCCGACTTCCCGACCTTTGCTGCTCTTCTTCTTTCCCCTGATGATTATATTCTTTTCAAGATAATCACAAACTGTATTCTGTCAATCACTTCCAAACCTCTCAGTGAGATCCGTTCTTATCATTGTTTGCTACTCTATGCGATGTATCGCCATCTGGAGTATGATCTCACGGCGTGCCTTATCTTTTCCATCATAGCGTATAGCAAGCCCGGACGACGCACAGTCTACATGTCATATGGACACATTATCACTGATTGGCTCCAGTCAGTCGGTATCGATGTGTCCAAGGGTCGAACGGTGTCGATGGTTCGACAAGACTGCCGACTTGGGAAACGTGTGTTTGCCAAGTCTGGTATTGTTGTCAGACCTCAAGGCTAGGGTCTTATATGGAAGGATGGGCGGGGTCTAGGGGAGCTACCACGGGCGGACCACGTATAGGTACCAGCATCTCCGGTTGTACATCTTGAGGCGCCCGCTGCAGCAGACTATGAGTACAGTCCAGATCCCGATCTACGATGGCAGATCGCGGAGCTCGAGAAGTCCATGGACCATCGATTAAACCTGTTGGAGCTCGGGCAGACGACATTTCAGACGGAGCTCCGATCCGAGATTTCTGGCCTGTGTGCCAGTCAGTAGGCGTATCAGTCTGCGATGCTGACCCAGCAGCAGTCCTGGATCGAGGAGTGGCGCGTGTGGGCGGCTGGTCATCCATACCAGTCGACCCTTCCTGGAGAGGCGCCCCCTGGCAGTGCTGCACCAGGGTCCTATATACCTGATGATACGACCGATGATCCGATGCAGGACGATGACCTCCCCGCTGAGCATTGATGATGACTTGACTTTGCTGATTATTTGAGCCGTGTTTGTCTTGACTTTGGTGCGCTATGATGCATCTGACATTACGCCTGCTTATCATATTTGACTTAATATATTATGCTTATTGTTAATTTATATAGTTGCTCATATGACTACCATCCTGATGAATGCGTTGCTATGATCATGCTTATGACTACCATGTCCATATTATACATATGACTGTTTTGGAACTCTAGACCGTAATATCATATGCATCATATATTATTTGAGGTGCAAAAAAAAAATCCGACGTGTAAATAATTTAACCCTATATATTATTTGAGGTTAAATTATTAAATATGGGAGGGTTAAACGTTTGAAATTCTTACCCTAAGGGTAGGGTTTAAATTAATGAAAGTTAGAGGACCTTTTTGCAAAAAGACCCCCCCTCTTATATTAAATCCTCGGGTGAAGGGCGCAACCACCCAACGCTTGCCCTAGCCGCCGCCGAAGCCACATTCTTCTTCTTCCCCTCTCACGTGTGTTGGGACCGAGTGCATGTTGACATGGATACGGGTTCGTAATTTAAAAAAATAATTACGTGCAGCGGAAGAATTACCATAAATAATTTCTCAAATTATTTTAACCACGTATCTAGTATGCAACCTTATGATGTGTGGACATGATCATAAATTAAAATTTTGCGGAAAGTAAACTAATTTACTCAATACCTCGCGTAACTCGAAATAAGGAACGAGATCCAACTGTAGCGTCCCTTGGAAGCTCCGCCTCTATTCGCGTCCACGCCGAGTTCTCTTCGGGATGACTTCGCAAAGCCACGAGTTTCGTGCCGACGCGAACTACTAGATTCTCCAAAGGCACGACAAGAATATCAAGAGAGGAAGATGGAAAACTAACCACCAAGCTACGGAATCGAGATTCCGGCGGAAGGAAGGAGTTGCGACCCGCTTCTTCTTCTTCTTTGGCACCTTCTTGGTGGAGGAGGCTCACGGCAACCCTAGGTGGCGCGCCGGCCCTAGGGCAGGAGAGAGGGCGTCGGCCCTAGAGAGAGAGAGAGGGCGCCGGCCCTAGAGAGAGAGAGGGAGAGAATGAGAGAGAGAGAGAACTTCTTAATCTCTTAATTAATTGGAATTCAAGGCTTGCCTTGGTTCCTTTATATAGTAGTCTCTCCATTGCCAAGTCTCCCTTTTAACGGAATAAATTTACATAAGAAATTTATCTTATAAATTTTCTTATGAATTATTCCGTTATGCCAAGTTTTATTATAACTAAATTTATAATAAAACAAACACATCTCCCAATTTATTATGGAATAAATTTTTACAAGAAATTTACTATATAAATTTTTCTTATCATGGAAAAATCAATTCACAATTGATTTTATAAAATAAAATAAACCATTTAAAGTTTATTTTAATCTCCATGAAAATAAATTTATTTATATAAATTTCTTTATATAAATTTCTTTATATAAATTTATTTATCCATAATTTTATAAAACAAATCGCGCTTGATTTATTTTATAATTTAAACCAAATAAATTGGTTTCTCTCCTTTGTTGTGGCCGGCCAAACCAAAGAGGGTGGGGATCCTCTTTGGCCGGCCAAACCAAGTCGCCTCCTCGCGAATTAAACTCATTTAATTCGTCCAATAAGCCTTCAAAAGACTTAGCCATTTTAAGCTTCCGATGCGCCTCTGATAAATTCAGATTCGACTTATTTCTCTTGATTGGAAAATCCAATTTTCAACTCGTTTTAAATCCCTCGGATCACTCGTTGTGCGTGTGACTAAATAGGCTTTCGATTTATGTTGGCCGTCTATAATTAACCAATTATAGAACGATCATGAGTGGCACCTAGTAGTACATCATGACCCCCAATTAATCGAAAGATCAACGGTTGACCTCAGAAAGAATTCTGAAACCCTTCAGCAGCTATAATGAGTCGTGCCTCATTCCCTTCACCATCTTATACCCACTTGGTTCAGGACACGGTCTTTATGTGTCAGTCCCCACTAGGCTGACTACGTCACACCTAGCCCAAGTAATGTCTTTCTCGTCCAACGGATTCTAATTACTCTCATGTTTCCTAGAGATTCATACTCGGAACATGTTATGCTTGGCCAGAGGCTTCGAGTAACAATCCACAATAGGCCTTGGGTATACATCTCCTCGCAAGGAGTGGTGAATCCTTTGTAGGCTGTTCAAACATCTTCGGGCACATCGGCTTATACCCAACCATCCTGGGTCCACACCTCCTTAGAGATGCTTGCTTAAGATGTCAAAGTATAAGTCTCCGTGACCAAGATGACTTGAACACCGCAAGTCAAAGGAATATCGCACTTAAGCTGCAGTAAGAACTTCATTGACATATCTACATGTAGATTCCCATATGAAGTCTTACAGCCAGTCACTCCAATGAACTAGTTCCCTTAACTAGCATCCATGTTTATCTCCGGACATCCCAATGTCACCAGCCAGTGAGAATCAGCTGATTAGAGAATAACTCATGCTAGTCTCAACAGAATTGATAGTGTCCGTATTTATCAATTCATCGACTAGGGACAATTTCAATACTTCACAATTGCACATGTAGAGATAATCACTAGTTGTGAATTCATCACAAATTCTCTCATGCTGTGAATTGTATTGCGGACATTCAGTAAATGAGTTTAAGATCTCAATCAAATACACGAACATGTATACTCAAATAGTGAATATTCATTTATTAAAGTAATTGATTACAATCATAAGACGATTGTCTTAGGACACTTCTCTCATATTACTAGCAAACTCCCACTTGGCCTAATGTCAATCGCTACGGTATCCAATACCACAGGTTCTAACATGACCCTCAAACTTGCTTTGAGGCAAGGCCTTAGTTAAAGGATCTGCTAAATTCCTTTCAGTGGGAATTTTCTCAATTTGTATATCATTCGGAGACGAACTTGCTTTGATAGCGGCGAAGCACGTGTTTGGATCGCTGATGAGACCTTGGTTCCTTTGCTTGTGCAATAGCTCCATTGTTGTCGCAGTAAACCGGCACTGCTTCATCAATGGTTGGAACCACACCAAGTTCGGAGACGAACTTCTTGATCCAGACTGCTTCCTTTGTTGCTTCCGAAGCTGCGATATATTCCGCTTCCGTGGTAGAATCCGCTACGGTGTCTTGTTTGGAACTCTTCCAACTTATTGCGCCTCCATTCAAAGTAAATACGTATCCAGACTGAGATTTGGAATCATCCTTATCTGTCTGGAAACTGGCATCTGTATACCCACGTATTACCATATCTCCTTCTCCATATATTAGGAACACATCCTTAGTTCTTCTTAAGTACTTAAGGATTGTCTTGACAGCCGCCCAATGATCCATTCCTAGATCCGACTGGTATCTGCTTATGACGCTCAGAGCATACGATACATCGGGCCTTGTACATAACATAGCATACATGATAGATCCTATCGCGGATGCATAAGGAATCTTATTCGTGCAAATCCTCTCGTCTTCTGTGCGCGGACACATAGACTTTGAAAGGTTGATCCCATGCCTGATGGGAAGGTAACCTTTCTTGGATTCCGACATGCTAAACCTTTTTAGCACTCGGTCTATATATGTAGACTGCGAAAGACCAAGCAACCATTTTGATCTATCTCTATAGATTCTAATCCCAAGGATATAGGTTGCTTCTCCCAGGTCTTTCATGGAGAAAGTTTTGGACAACCAAATTTTAACTGACTGCAAGACTGATATATCATTTCCTATAAGTAATATGTCATCGACATATAATACTAGGAATACGACTGCACTCCCACTAACCTT